>CM065589.1:289901419-290173919 GCA_033119425.1 Bufotes viridis | reverse complement strand
TGACTGGCCTGTCTGCCCTATAGGCTGATGTTAGTTAGAGCAAGTATAAAGCTGTAGCCTGCTCTCATTGTATTTATTGGAAGCCATTTGGCACCAGGAGAAGTATAGAGTGGGCTCAGCATGTATGTTGGTACCTGCATCTCTGGATTTAATGGAGGCCGTTATGGCACCAAAAATGTTAAACAGAGTTAACCCAGCATTCATGTGGAACCTGCACTCACTGGATTTTATGGTGGCCTTTATGGCACATAACAGGTAGCATTTATTGTTAGGTTCCAGTCTGATAGAGATCGCCTTGACGTGTGGCAGATGGGCCCAAATAATTTTGTACAAAATGTATTTGCCAAGAATCTCAAATTTGCAAAATAAGCATTGCATTAGCACCAGAATGTTTTCTATAATTATGGCATTATTGTACTTTATTTGGGTCTGCAGAGTGCTGTTGCATTGGCATTATAGCCCTAGAACTCTTGTGGCAGAAAAGGTAGAATTGTCACACACTTACAAGGGACAAGTAATTTGAGTTTAGGCTATACCTCCATACCAATGTGTGAGCTAAAAGGCATCTATCAGCTGACTCAGCCCTATTAAACCTAGTAGGACTGACCTTGCTGATTAAAACCATAATTTCCATTCCCTGATCCATTGCATTAAGGATAAATAGTTGTTCCTAAAAATATGCAAAATAGGGCTTAAGTACACTGAGGGCAGGCCCAGCCACTCAGTGCACCTTAGTTCCTCTGCTTCCCTGGACACTCCTCCCTTTATTTGATTGATGGTGCCAGGTTTCCAGGCGGAGGAGGGAGTTCCAGGGAAGTACAGTCAAAGAGCCATGGGTCCTAGGGCTCTGCCTTTGGGGAACTTAGGTCCTATTTTGTAAGTTTTTGGAAACACTTATTTCACCTGTCAAAGAAAGGTATGGTTTTAACCGCTTCAGCCCCACTAGCTTAAACACCCTTAATGACCAGGCCACTTTTTACAATTCCGCACTACACTACTTTCACCGTTTATTGCTCCGTCATGCAACTTACCACCCAAATGAATTTTACCTCCTTTTCTTCTCACTAATAGAGCTTTCATTTGGTGGTATTTCATTGTTGCTGACATTTTTACTTTTTTTGCCATTAATACAAATTTAACGACATTTTTGCAAAAAAATGACATTTTTCACTTTCTGTTGTAAATTTTTTTTAACAAAAACTACATTTCTATATAAATTTTTCTCTAAATTTATTGTTCTACATGTCTTTGATAAAAAAAAAGTCCAATAAGTGTATATTTATTGGTTTGGGTAAAAGTTATAGCATTTACAAACTATGGTGCAAAAAAGTGAATTTCGGCATTTTGAAGCAGCTCTGACTTTCTGTCATGTTTCTTCAGGTGGTAGAATGTCAGGATAGTATAAATACCCCCCAAATCACACCATTTTAGATAGAAGACATCCCAAAGTATTCGCGGAGGGGCATGGTGAGTTCATGTATTATTTCATTTTTTTTCACAAGTTAGCGGAAAATGACACTTTCTGAGAAAAAAAAAAAAAAAGGTTCAATTTCTGATAACTTCTGGCAAAAAAAAAAAAATCGGACTCACTATGCCCCTCAGTGAATACCTTGGGGTGTCAACTTTCCGAAATGGGGTCATTTGTGGGGTGTGTTTACTGTTCTGGCATTTTGGGCGGGGCTAAATTGTGAGCCGCCATGTAAAACCTAAAGGTACTCGTTGGAATTTGGGCCCCTTTGCACACCCAGGCTGCAAAAAAGTGTCACTTATGTGGTATCGCCGTACTCAGGAGAAGTAGGGCAATGTGTTTTGGGGTGTATTTTTACATATACCCATGTTGGGTGAGAGAAATATCTCTGTAAATTGTCAACTTTGTATAAAAATTTTTAAAAGTTGTCGTTTACAGAGATATTTTTCACACAAAGTATGGGTATATATAAAAATACACCCCAAAACTCATTGCCCTACTTCTCCTGAGTACGGCGATACCACATGAGTGACACTTTTTTGTAGCCTGGGTGCGCAAAGGGGCCCTAAAACCAATGAGTACCTTGAGGATTTCACACGGCATTTTTACGCATTTGGATTCCAGACTTCTTCTCACGCTTTAGGGGCCCCTAAAATGCTAGGACAGTATAAATACCCCACATGTGACCCCATTTTGGAAAGAAGACACCCCAAGGTATTCCGTGAAGGGTATGGTGAGTTCATGTAAAATGTTATTTTTTGTCACAAGTTAGTGGAATATGAGACTTTGTAAAAAACAAAATAAAAAAAATAAAAAATATCAATTTCCGCTAACTTGTGCCAAAAAATAAAAATTCTGTGGACTCGCCATGCCCCTCACGGAATACCTTGGGGTGTCTTCTTCCAAAATGGGGTCACATGTGGGGTATTTATACTCACCTGGCATTTTAGGGGCTCCTAAGCGTGAGAATCCAAATGCATAAAAATGGCCTGTGAAATCCTAAAGGTACTCATTGGTTTGAGGCCTTCCCAGGCTGCAAAAGTGTCACTCATGTGGTATCGCGTACCAGGAGAAGTGGCCGCTTTAGGTTGCTAAAGTACCATGGTATTGCCAGAGAGCATAGCATGAGTGGGGTGTATTTTACATATACCATGCTGCGCAGAAATACGCTGACAACAACTTTACATTTTTATTTAAAGTTGTCAATTTACAGAGATATTTCTCTCACCCAGCATGGGTATATGTAAAAATACACCCCAAAACACATTGCCCTACTTCTCCTGAGTACGGCGATACCACATGTGTGACACTTTTTGCAGCCAAGATGCGCAAAGGCCTAAATTCCAATGAGTACCTTTAGGAGGGCATTTTTACGCATTTTCTCCTCACGCTTTAGGGCCTCTAAATGCCAGGGCAGTAGAAATACCTCACGTGACCTCATTTTGGAAATAAGACACCCCAAGGTATTCCATGAGGGGCATGGCGAGTTCATAGAAGATTTTTTTGGCACAAGTTAGTGGAAATTGATTTTTTTTGTTTTTTCTCACAAAGTCTCCCTTTCCGCTAACTTTTGACAAAAAGTTTAATTTTTCATGGACTCATTATGCCCCTCAGCGAATACCTTGGGGTGTCTTCTTTCCAAAATGGGGTCACATGTGGGGTATTCATACTGCCCTGGCATTTTAGGGGCCCTAAAGCGTGAGAAGAAAATGCGTAAAAATGCTCTCTCTAAAAGGTACTCATTAGAATTTGGGCCCTTTGCGCATCTTAGCTGCAAAAAGTGGCACACATGGTATCGCCAGTACTCAGAGAAGTAGGGCAATGTGTTTTGGGGTGTATTTTACATATACCCATGCTGGGTGAGAGAAATATCTCTGTAAATTGACAACTTTGAATAAAAAATTTAAAAAGTTGTCGTTTACAGCGATATTTCACACACAGTATGGGTATATGTAAAAATACACCCCAAAACACATTGCCCTACTTCTCCTGACTACGGCGATACCACATGAGTGACACTTTTTGCAGCCAAGATGCGCAAAGGGGCCCTAAAACCAATGAGTACCTTTAGGATTTCACAGGCCATTTTTACGCATTTGGATTCTCACGCTGTAGGACCCCTAAAATGCCAGGACAGTATAAATACCCCACATGTGACCCCATTGTGGAAAGAAGACACCCCAAGGTATTCTGTGAGGGGTATGGCGAGTTCACAGAAAAAAAAAAATTTGGCACAAGTTAGCGGAAATTGATTTTTTTTTTTTTTTTTTACAGTCTCATATTCCACTAACTTGTGACAAAAAATAAAATTTTGTATGAACTCGCCATACCCCTCAGCGAATACCTTGGGGTGTCTTCTTTCTAAAATGGGGTCACATGTGGGGTATTTATACTGTCCTGGCATTTGAGGGTCTCCGCATTAATTACACATATGGCCAGCATTAGGAGTTTCTGCGATTCTCCGTATATTGAGCATACGGGTAATGAGATTTTTTTTTTTTCCGTTCAGCCTCTGCGCTAAAAAAAAATAAATGAACGGCACAGATTTTTTCATTCGCATCGGTCAATGTGGATGAAAAAATCTGTGCCAAAATCAGTGACTGCGGTGCGGTGGGCTGGGCGCTAGCTACCTAACAAGTAGCTAACTAACTGGCGGTGATAGGGGACCCTTATGCCCCATTCACACGTCCGAAATTCTGTTTGCGGAACGGAATTGCGGACCCATTCATTTCTATGGGGACAGACTTTGTCCCGCTTGGATCCGGAATTACGGATCCGCGCTTCCGGGTCTGCACTTCCGTTCCGCAAAAATATAGAACATGTCCTATTCTTGTCCGCAATTGCGGACAAGAAAAAGCATTTTCTATATAAGTCTGGCAATGTGCGGATCTGCAAAATGCGGAAAGCACATTGCCGGTGTCCGTGTTTTGAGGATCTGCGGATCGGATCTGCGGATTGGATCTGCGGATCGGATCCGTGAATCCACGGATCCGCAAAACACATATGAACGTCTGAATGGAGCCTTACAAGGGGTGTGATCAATGACAGGGGGGTGATCAGGGGGTCTAGATGGTGTGATCAAGGGGTTAATAGGTGAGGGGGGGTTAGTGTAGTGTTTGGTGCAACTTTACAGTGTTACTTGGTCCTCTGGTGGTCGATCCCAGCAAATGGGACCACCAGAGGACCAGGTAGCAGCTATATCAGACGCTGTTCACAAAACAGCGTCTGATATAGCTGTTTGATGCGATATAATTCGCATCTACAGCCTGCCAGCGATGGATCATCGCTGGCAGGCTGTAGCCTAACTGCCGAGACGCGCTTCTCTGTGAACGCGCGCACGTGCGCGCGTTCACAGGAAGTCTCGGCTTTCACGAGATGACGCGCCGACGCGTCATCTCAGAGCTACAGGACCGCCCGCAGGACGCATCCCTGCGTTATGCGGTCCTGTACTGGTTAATCAGCAGAGTCAGCCCTCCCAGGTGTTATGGCTGTTTAATAAGGTTTATCCTTCTGATAGATGCACTTTAAAAGGGGTCCTAGACATGTAAATTGAATCACTAGTAGTGCTGCAGATGTCAACTGTCCAAATAATGGCATTGGCTATAAAATAAATCACAATAATGTAGATCACCTCTTTTTTATGTATAACTCTGCTTATATAATGTCTTGGCATGCATGCCATTTGCTCAGTGGACAAAAAAAACACAGCCCATGAAGTCTGCAGACACAACAGCCTGCAGTGATTTATGGGCCTTGAAATTCTTCAAGGTAAATGCTATTAGTGCAGCAGTCTGAGCTTTATTAGTTACAGAATATACAGCGTATTGCTGTGAGCCATCTCATTAGGAGCAGCCACTCAGGTTGCTTATATATTTATCCATTAATTTGGTAATAGCGTCGATAACATAATTGGCATTTCCTGTGGAATATGGGTACAAACATACTGCAGCAATCCCTCCTAGCTACTCCAATTTCAAATACCATGTCAAATCCTTTCCTTTCACTAAATTACTCATGTCAGTTGAAATTAATGTATAAATTGGATACTCTCTTGTGTGGTTTATGGAATTTCCGTCCATGGCTATGCATAGCATAAACAGTGAATCTTTATCACATCCTCCTAATTACTAGTGTCATATAAACAGAAGACAGTGTTAGAAAGGCCATGATGAATACACAATGATAAAAAAAAATCTAATCTAGATTTGTCTTGTATAGCAGAGTTGATACTTTAATTGGTAGGAAGATAGATATAGAGAAGGGGCCTAGATCTTACCAGGATCTTTTTGGCCAGTGAGTTATGTACATGAGGTCCCCACTCAAGGGTAGCAGAACAAATCAGGCAGACACAGTGGTAACAAACAATACCTTTTACTGAGCTTGTGTGCAGCAACAAGTTTGGTGGTTACAAAGTCTCTCAAGAGGAAACTGACTTAATGGTTATAATGGTCTCTGCAGAGGAAACTGACTTGTTGGATTCAAAGTCTCTATTTGTGACATTTAGCTTTCCTGATAGTGGCTATGCACCCAACTCAGTGGGTGACAACTCTTTCCTGGAGCCTCCCTCTTACTGATAGTGATGAAGACTGCAATGCTATTGTTATAGACCATGGCTACACTTCATATAGCGCATTCTACACACAGCCTCTCCACACAGTGCACACGTAGGTGTGGCTCACTTTCAGCCACAGCTATCTGCATTTGGTGACTGCTTCTACTTAGCACAGTCCAGTACACCTCTTTATACACAGACATTTTTCTCGGCAGCATGATGGTTTGTCTCTTTCTCCTGACATGGCCAATTACAGATCCTCTGAATTTTTGTAGGCATGAGGGCTAGGAAATGCCATGATCGACTGTTCCTGTTCTACAGGTGTCAAAAAGCTCAACCCTCTATCTAGCACCCTAGGTCAGGGTGCCAACTAGCGAGCATCCCTCACCTCAACTTGCTAGCTAACTACCATTGAAAATAGCATTTTCTGCATTTTCTCACTGTGTACTTCCATAAAGTCCTTGTGGGTCCTAGGCATGACCCCTGACAGCCCAGCCTTGCAGCCTTTATGACAATTAACTCCTACTTTTGGGCACATGTCAATAATTTACAGTGTAGTTTATCAACACACACAATGTGGTTTACATCAGTTACTGTACAGTGTGATTTTACATGGGCTTTTCCTCCGTTTCACAGGCCATGACATTACTACTTACATTATACATCTTAAAGATGTCATAAACTCTTAGTATGTTTAACCCACTGTGGTGTATACATAACTTAAAGGGGTTGTGCCACTATTGCATTTTATTTTAATACAATCCAGCATGAAAAACTGGTTATCTAGTTATTTATTTTCTGTTGCACAAATACCCATGTTGTGAGATATTCTCTTAATTTCATTATAATAGATGCCCCTGGTTTTTAATCTGTATAGTAATATTTGAAACGTGCCACCCCCCAGGACTTTACTTGGTTAAACTTGATTCCAGACAATATTCAGGCTTTTCTTACATTCAGGCTTTCTCTTGGTTCCAGTAGGCTTTGGCATAAACTGGCAGGCAAACTTGGTAACTGTGCTTTCTCTCTTTCTCTGCTGGGCTGACAGGCTTGCTCAATAACTCTGCTTTCTTACTCTCTGCTGTGCTAAACTCTGCTTGGGTCTGGTTACTGGACTTTTGGTCAGTTCTGGTATCCTTGGATTGGGGTGCCTTGGGCTGTTGTCCCCCTTGTGACACTCAGTAAATTAAATTATCACGGAGTGCAGGCTACTTCAGTTTGTTGGCTCCTGCTCCAGCCGAAAAACAATTTGCTGTGAATGCTACTACTTTCAGGTCTTCTCAGCTCCACTATTGTCTCAACCGGATGGCCACCCCTTCTTCTGGTAGGAAGCAGTACTGGCCCACTTATTTCCAAAGCGGGGAGAATGGAATGGTAAGTTCCACTCTATCTAAGAATAGCTCCACCATACACGCTGCCACCTGCTGGTGAACCAGGCATATTACGTGAACAAAACTGTTTCAAGATAGTAATATCAATGCACAATGGTGAAGGAACTGGGAATAAATACAAAGATGACATTTATGTTGACCATTAGAGACAGTAGCGGAGTGTATAAATGGTAATACCACTCTGGGGTATTACATATGTATGTCCACCCAATGAGGTGGTTGCACAAGTTCAGTTCCATCCTTCAAGTGCCACCATCCAGATCTACTGTTAGAAGATGACAGTTATCAGGAGGGAGATGCAGCAGAAAGGACAAGCCTCCCTGAGCTGTGATAGGGAGAGAGCAGCAGAAAGGACATGCCACCTGAGAAAGGATCTGACCCCTGAGCTGTCAGCATGAAGATAATCTAGCACAGCAACTGGTACAATGAATGGATGGATCTCTGGATCCATGTGAGGTACAGGGCTAGTTCTAGGTATGTTGTCTGATTTTAAATTTTTACGTTAACCACAGCATAACCTCTCAAGTATCATGCTGGTGCCTCACAGCAGCATAGGACACATTACATGGCATATCATACATAGCATATAAGTGCTTTATATATACACAAGGGAGCATGTCGCACAGTACAGTACTAGCGCATAGTAGTCCAAGATTTCAACCTGCTTGGCATTGCCCTGTAACAGAGTCAGTACTAAGGCTAGTTTCACACTAGCAGCACGGACTTCCGGCAGGCTGTTCCGTCGGGTGACATATCATAGTTTTATTCTGGCGGCCTCTTGGCGTGCGCTGCTGTGCCTCCGCCCCACCACCATTATAGTGAATGGGGCCGGAGCAGTAGTGCGGGGGCACACGTTCACTAGCGGCAGGACAGATTCAACAGGCTGACGGAACAGCCTGACGGAGGTCCATGACGCTAGTCTAAAACTAGCCTAACCTATAGGAAATTAATAGGAACTGTGGATAACTGTAGAACGGACACATTTTTCTGTAAGAGGGGGCGAGAGCAATTTCATCCTTTTAGGGTGGGTTCACATCACGTTTTTGACATAAGTTTAACATGTACAAAAGACATTCATGGTGCCTCAGACAAATGCCATTCAGTGGCATCCGTCACTATAGAAAAAAAAAACTATAAGTTAACGTACTTGTTTTTTACTGGATTGTGCAGGATGGAAAAGCACAGTGTGTAGTGTTGAGCGAACAGTTCGAGAATAGTTCGGGTTCGTACCGAATTTTGGGGTGTTCGGGACACGGACCCGGACCCAAACATTTTCAAAAAGGTTCGGGTTCGTTGTTCGGCGATTTCTTCCCGCTTTCTGAAGGGCTGCACATCAGCCAATCAGCTAGCGTTTCACTTCTTGCCCTAAGAGCACATCACAGCCATGCCTACTAATGGCATAGCCGTGATTGGCCAAGTGCAGCATGTGACCCAGCCTCTATTTAAGCTGGAGTCACGTAGTGCCGCACGTCACACTGCTCTGATTAGTGTAGGGAGAGGACGCAGCTGCTGTGAGGGCGAGATTAGGCAGGGAAAAGTCTGCAAAAGCACCTAATGAAGTGATCGATCTACAGCTGTGAATGATTGAACTTCTGCTAGTTACTTGCTCACTGGTTTTTAGGCTGCACAGCGCATTTTTCTGTCACTTATTTTCTGGGGTGATCGGTGGCCATTTTGTGACTTGTGGTGCACCAAAACAAGCTGCTACCAAGTCCATCAATCCATCAATACTAGTTTTTTTTGCTATATCCTACATCAGGGGCTTGGCTGTGCTAATTGTCACCCCTAGAAACTCAGGATAGCAATTTCTATATTTTATTAAAGGGTTAAATACAATTGCCAAAATACCAATCCCCTAAATCTGGTGTTCCAGCTCTGGCTAGCCAAGTATAATACTGTCTGCTGTTTGGCAAAGGATAGATTATTTTCTGTGGTGAAATTCAATTGTCAAAATATCAATCCCCTAAATCTGGTGTCCCAGCAATGGCTAGCAAACTATAATAGTGTCCCCCAAAACATATATTTTGTTCTGGTGTGAAATTAAATTGCCAAAATAGCAATACCATAAATCAGTGGTTTCAGCTGTGGCTGGCCAAGTTTCATAGTGTCCTGCAAAGAATATATTTTGTTCTAGGGTGAAATTCAATTGCCAAAATAGCAATACCCTGAATCTGGTGTTTCAGCTGTTGCAGGCCTAGTTTAAATCTGTCCGTAACAGGGTATATTTTGTTCTGGGGTGAAATTCAACTGCCAAAATAGCAATCCCCTAAATCTGGTGTCCCAGCACTGGCTGGCAAACTATAATAGTGTCCGCCAAAACATATATTTTGTTCTGGGGTGAAATTCAATTGCCAAAATAGCAATACCACACATCAGTGGTTTCAGCTGTGGCTGGTCAAGTTTCATAGTGTCCTGCAAAGAATATATTTTGTTCTAGGGTGAAATTCAATTGCCAAAATAGCAATACCCTGAATCTGGTGTTCCAGCTGTTGTAGGCCTAGTTTAAATCTGTCCGTAACAGGGTATATTTTGTTCTGGGGTGAAATTCAATTGCCAAAATAGCAATACCATAAATCAGTGGTTTCAGCTGTGGCTGGCCAAGTTTCATAGTGTCCTTTAAATTATATATTTTGTTCTGGGGTGAAATTCACTTGCCAAAATAGCAATACCCTGAATCTGGTGTTCCAGCTGTTGCAGGCCTAGTTTAAATCTGTCCATAACAGGGTATATTTTGTTCTGGGGTGAAATACAACTGCCAAAATAGCAATCCCCTAAATCTTGTGTCCCAGCACTGGCTGGCAAAGTATAATAGTGTCCGCCAAAACATACTGTATATTTTGTTCTGGGGTGAAATTCAATTGCCAAAATAGCAATACCATAAATCAGTGCTTTCAGCTGTGGCTGGCCAAGTTTCATAGTGTCCTGCAAATTATATATTTTGTTCTGGGGTGAAATTCAATTGCCAAAATAGCAATGCCCTGAATCTGGTGTTCCAGCTGTTGCAGCTCTAGTTTAAATCTGTCCATAAAAGGATACCTTTCATCCAGGACCTAAATGCTAGCCCTAAAAGAGATATTCCCCTAAATCAGTGGTTACTGCTGTGCCTGGATTAGTGTAATACGCTACATAAATAAATAGGCAGATAGTGTTAGGTGCCTGTAAAAAAGGGCCTGAATTTAAAATCAATACATTGGGCCAAATATTTTTTTTCTTATTGTGGTGCTTGGTGAACGGTAACAATGAGGAAAACATATAGTAAGGGACGCGGACGCGGTCGTGGTGGTGTTAGTGTACCCTCTTGTGCTGGGAGAGAACGTGGCCATTCTGCCACAGCCACACGTCCTAGTGAACCAACTACCTCAGGTTCCAGTACCCGCCAGAATTTACAGCGATATTTGGTGGGGCCCAATGCCGTTCTAAGGATGGTAAGGCCTGAGCAGGTACAGGCACTAGTCAATTGGGTGGCCGACAGTGGATCCAGCACGTTCACAACATTATCTCCCACTCAGTCTTCTGCAGAAAGCGCACAGGTGGCACCTGAAAACCAAGCCCATCAGTCTGTCACATCACCCCCATGCATATCAGGGAAACTCTCTGAGTCTCAAGTTATGCAGCAGTCTCTTATGCTGTTTGAAGACTCTGCTGGCAGGGTTTCCCAAGGGAATCCACCTAGCCCTTCCCCAGTGGTGGAAGACATAGAATGCACTGATGCACAACCACTGATGTTTCCTGATGATGAGGACATGGGAATACCACCTCATTGGAGTCCGCACGTCTCTGATGATGACGAAACACAGGTGCCAACTGCTGCGTCTTTCTGCAGTGTGCAGACCGAACAGGAGGTCAGGGAGGGAGACTGTGTGGAAGACGATGCAGGGGACGATGAGGTCCTAGACCCCACATGGAATGAAGGTCGTGCCACTGACTTTCATAGTTCAGAGGAAGAGGCAGTGGTGAGACCGAGCCAACAGCGTAGCAAAAGAGGGAGCAGGGGGCAAAAGCAGAACAGCCGCCTCCAAGAGAGTTCGCCCGCTACTGGCCAACGCCACCAGGGACCGAGCACCCCAAAGGCAGCTTCAAGGAGTTCCCTGGCATGGCACTTCTTTAAACAATGTGCTGACGACAAGACACAAGTGGTTTGCACGCTGTGCCATCAGAGCCTGAAGCGAGGCATTAACGTTCTGAACCTTAGCACAACCTGCATGACCAGGCATCTACATGCAAAGCATGAACTGCAGTGGAGTAAACACCTTAAAAGCAAGGAACTCAGTCTGGCTCCCCCTGCTCCCTCTTCTGCTGCTGCCTCCGCCTCTTCCTCCACCTCGGGAGGAATGTTGGCACCTGCTGCCCACCAAACAGAGGATGTGCCACCGACAACACCACCTGCGTCACCAAGCATCTCCACCATGTCACACGGCAGCGTTCAGCTCTCCATCTCACAAACCTTGGAGAGAAAGCGTAAATTCCCACCTAGCCACCCTCGAGCCCTGGGCCTGAATGCCAGCATTTCTAAACTACTGGCCTTTGAAATGCTGTCATTCAGGCTGGTGGACACAGACCGCTTCAAACAGCTGATGTCCATAGCTGTCCCACAGTATGTTGTTCCCAGCCGCCACTACTTCTCCAAGAGAGCCGTGCCTTCCCTGCACAACCAAGTATCCGATAAAATCAAGTGTGCACTGCGCAACGCGATCTGTGTCAAGGTCCACCTAACCACAGATACGTGGACCAGTAAGCACGGCCAGGGACGCTATATCTCCCTAACTGCACACTGGGTAAATGTAGTGGCGGCTGGGCCCCAGGCGGAGTTTTCCTTGGCGCACGTCCTTCCGCCGCCAAGGATCGCATCATTCTTTGCCTCCTGTAGCCTCCTCCTCCTACTCGGCTTCCTCCTTCTTTGCTTCCACCAGCTCATCCAGTCAGCCACACACCTTCACAACCAACTTCAGCACAGCCCGGAGTAAACGTCAGCAGGCCATTCTGAAACTCATATGTTTGGGGGACAGGCCCCACACCGTGCAGGAGTTGTGGCGGGGTATTGAACAACAGACCGAGGAGTGGTTTCTGCCGGTGGGCCTCAAGCCCGGCCTGGTGGTGTGCGATAATGGGCGAAATCTCGTCGCAGCTCTGGGACTAGCCGGTTTGACGCACATCCCTTGCCTGGCGCATGTGCTGAATTTGGTGGTGCAGAAGTTCATTCACAACTACCCCGACATGGCAGAGCTGCTGCATAAAGTGCAGTCCGTCTGTTCACATCTTGCCGCTGCTCGCCTGTCTGCGCTACAGCGGAACTTTGGCCTTCCTGCTCACCTCCTTATATGCGACGTGCCCATCAGGTGGAACTCCACCTTGCACATGCTGGAGAGACTGTGCGAGCAGCAGCAGGCCATAGTGGAGTTTCAGCTGCAGCACACACGCGTCAGTCGCACTGTGGAACAGCACCACTTCACCACCAATAATTGAGCCTCCCTGCGAGACCTGTGTGCCCTGTTGCGCTGTTTCGAGTACTCCACCAACATGGCCAGTGGCGATGACACCGTTATCAGCGTTACAATACCACTTCTATGTCTCCTTGAGAAAACGCTTAGGGCGATGATGGAAGAGGAGGTGGCCCAGGAGGAGAAGGAGGATAATGGGGGCATTTTTAGCACTTTCATTCCAGTCTGTTAGAAGTGGCTCAGAGGGAGGTTTTTTGCAACAGCAGAGGCCAGGTACAAATGTCGCCAGCCAGGGCCCACTACTGGAGGAGGAGGAGGTGGAGGAGGATGAGGATGAAGCAGGTTTACAGGGGGGTGGCACCTGACACAGCTCAGGCCCATCACTGGTGCGTGGCTGGGGGGAAACGGAGGACAATGACGATACGCCTCCCACAGAGGACAGCTTGTCCTTACCTCTGGGGAGCCTGGCACACATGAGCGACTACATGCTGCAGTGCCTGCGCAACGACAGCAGAGTTACCCACATTTTAACATGTGCGGACTACTGGGTTGCCACTCTGCTGGATCCCCGGTACAAAGACAATGTGCCCACCTTACTTCCTGCACTGGAGCGTGATAGGAAGATGCGCGAGTACAAGCGCACGCTGGTAGACGCGCTCCTGAGAGCATTTCCAAATGTCACAGGGGAACAGGTGGAAGCCCAAGGCGAAGGCAGAGGAGGAGCAAGAGGTCGCCAACGCAGCAGTGTCACGGCCAGCTCCTCTGAGGGCAGGGTTAGCATGGCAGAAATGTGGAAAAGTTTTGTCTCCACGCCACAGCTAACTGCACCCCCACCTGATACGAAACGTGTTAGCAGGAGGCAGCATTTCACTAAAATGGTTGAACAGTACGTCTGCACACCCCTCCACGTAATGACTGATGGTTCGGCCCCATTCAACTTCTGGGTCTCCAAATTGTCCCCGTGGCCAGAGTTAGCATTTTATGCCTTGGAGGTGCTGGCTTGCCCGGCGGCCAGCATTTTTTCTGAACGTGTATTCAGCACGGCAGGGGGCGTCATTACTGACAAACACAGCCGCCTGTCCACAGCCAACGTGGACAAGCTGACGTTCATAAAAATGAAACAGGCATGGATCCCACAGGACCTGTGCCTCCCTTGTGCAGAATAGACATTTATAACTGCCTCCCCCTCAACCATGTATTCTTGTACTCCGGGACACTTCTTTATTGAATCCTCATTTTTTTAACTTTACCATGATCTTGCAGTGCAACCCAAAGTTGAATGAACCTCTCCTCTGTCTGGGTGCTGGGCCGAAATAACTGAAAGTGGCCTTCTCCAGTGGTGGGTGATATGACGCATGATTCCTTGCTGTGGGACCTCTCTCCTCTGTCTGGGTGCTGGGCCGAAATAACTGAAAGTGGTCTTCTCTAGTGGTGTGTGAAATGACGCATGATTCCTTGCTGTGGGACCTCTCTCCTCTGTCTGGGTGCTGGGCCGAAATAACTGAAAGTGGCCTTCTCTAGTGGTGTGTGAAATGACGCATGATTCCTTGCTGTGGGACCTCTCTCCTCTGTCTGGGTGCTGGGCCGAAATAACTGAAAGTGGCCTTCTCCAGTGGAGGGTGATATGACGCATGATTCTCTCTACTATGGGACCTCTCTCCAATTGATATTGGTTAATTTTCATTTATTTTATTTTAATTAATTTCCCTATCCACATTTGTTTGCAGGGCATTTACCTACATTTTGCTGCCTTTTACAGCCCTCTAGCCCTTTCCTGGACTATTTTACAGCCTTTTTAGTGCCCAAAAGTTCGGGTCCCCATTGACTTCAATGGGGTTGGGGTTCGGGATAAAGTTCGGGTCGAGTTCGGATCCTGAACCCGAACATTTTCGGGAAGTTCGGCCGAACTTCTCGAACCCGAACATCCAGGTGTTCGCTCATCTCTAACAGTGTGTACTACTCTTTTGTATCTCTTTTTTCATAATGTATGCAATAAATGGATGGAAAAATCATGACGTGAACTCAGCCTTACATACAGTTAATTACACAAAAACAAAAAATGGTCGGCACTCCACTTCAAATAGACGGGTGCTCTGTGTTCGGGAATACCCAATTCGTAGAAAGTCATAACGCGGCACTCCAAAAGTTTCCTTATATGAAAAATCTTTAGTTTATTTTGTATTATCAAGATTGCCACCACAAGTGTATATACAGTATATTGGCCTACGTTTCGGTCCAATCCCGAGCCTTTCTCAGGGCCTTCGTTATCAAGCTGTGGAGGCCACCAATATAGATGCTGTCATTGGGGCCCTTTAGGCATTATTACATATACACCACGTTGGAGGATGCACATGAAAAAGTGTCAGTGATGTTATAGTCCTGTTGTGTGTTGGGTACGTGAACAGTGTCTGTTGATAAGCTGTGGCTCCAGGTTTTGTATTTCTTACTTTTAAATGGAATGTGTCCACCTCTGATGGTGATGACAGGGCACTTCTAATCAATAGTTGTTTGTAGGGGATGAGAGGTAGATTTCGGAAAACAAGTTTCAGTCTATTATCTTTTTGGAATACTGGATGGAGATCATCAGTAATTCTCCTGAAGATGTTCATTTTTGGGTTGTAGGTGACTACAAGAGGCAGCCTGCTGTTGTCCTCTTTTTGTAATTGAAGAATCTTTGTGCTCTGTGGATGTATTCATTTATAATCATGGCATAGTATCTTTGTTATAAAAATATATTCCTTACTGACAGCGGATGTTTTCTGTCTCCAGTGTCTGAGCAGATCCGGATATATTGCAGACCTTTGCTGTAAATGATAGACTTCTTTGTATATTTTGGACTGATTCATTCCCATCTTAGATATGCTCAATGGCCTGTAGTTTTATTGTAGAGTGATGTTTGTATGGTCATAAATATATATATGTGTTCAGGTAGTTGAGAGTATGTCTGATAGTTGGATGAATTGATGTTTTTAGGGAAGGGCAAAAGATAAAAACAATTCCTTTAGTTTAGTCTACAACAGGTTAGCATACTGCAGTGACTTCTTGCTGCCAATGGCACTTGCATTGCAGGTAGATGTCATTCCCAAATTAAAAGTAATTCTGGTAGAGCACATACTTGTATATGAGTTGCAAGGTTGGTTTGTGGATATATTATTCTTTTGAAGTTAAGTGCCTTGAAAATGTGTTCATACCCCTTGAAATTTTCCACATTTTTTGACGTTAGATCCACAAACTTAAACGTATTTTATTGTCTTACCACAGATTCTCGATGGGATTTAGGGTGCAGCTCTGGACTTTGACTGGGCCATTCAAATACATGAATATGATTTGATGTAAACCATTTCATTGAGCTCTAGTTGTATGTTTAGGGTCATAGTCCTGCTGGAAGGTGAACATCTACCCCAGTCTTAGGCAGTTTCTCCCAGGTTTTCCTACAGAATTGCACTGTATTTAGTTCCATCCAAAACCATCCCCACAGCATGCTGCTGCCACCGCGATGTTTCACAGTGTGTTCAGGGTCACGTGCAGTTTTAGTTTTTTGCCCCACATGGGGTCATTTATTAAGACCAGCAATTTAGACGCTGGTTTTAATACCCCTTCACTAGCAGTGGATGTGCCTAAGTTATATAGAGGTATAGGTCTCTACATAACTTCGGCGCATGACCCGCCAGCGTGCACCAAGCTTAAATGTATGCCAGCTCCCTCCCACCCTCTTACACCCTCACGTCGCTCCCATTTTTTTCAGGACTGGCGTAAGTGGGATGGCAGCATTGAGTCGCAGATTTTGCCGCAAATAACCTTTGTGCCAAAATGTGCGACAGATATACGCCAAAAAGTGAAACCGGAACAGCCAGCACTCGTTCAGGATAGCGTTGCTGTGGGAAGGAGCGATCTCCACATACAGCCAGTAAATGAATCCCAGCAACAGCAATAGTATTTGAAAGTAAATGCGATTCTTCTTTATTCGAATAAACTTATTCTAATACGCGTTTCGGCACACGATGAAGGCAGTGTGCCGAAACGCGTATTAGAATAAGTTTATTCGAATAAAGAAGAATCGCATTTACTTTCAAATACTATTACTGTTGCTGGGATTCATTATACGCCAAAAAGTAGCATATATCAAATCATAAATGACCCCCATAGAGTTTTGCATTTAGGACAAAAAGTTCAACTTTGGTCTCACCTGACCAGACCACCTTCTCCCCCATGTTTCCTGTGTCTCCTACATGGCTTGTGGCAAAATGCAAACAGGACTTCTTATGGCTTGCTTTCAGAAATTCTTTTTGCCATTTTTCCATAAAGGTCAGATTTGTGGAGTACACATCTAATAGTTGTCCTGTGGACAGATTCTTCCACCTGAGCTGTGAATCCCTGCAGCTCTTCCAGAGTGACCATGGGCCTTTTGGCTGCTTCTATAGTTAGTGCTCTCCTTGCCTGTTTAGGTGGATGGCCATGTCTTGGTAGGTTTGCAGTTGTGGCTAGAGTTGAGTGAACTCGAACTGTATAGTTCGGGTTCGTACCGAATTTTGGGGTGTTCGGGACATGGACCCGAACCCGAATATTTAAAAAAAAGTTCGGGTTCGGGTCCGTTGTTCAGCGATTTCTTTCAGCTTTCTGAGGGGCTGCACAGCAGCCAATGAGCAAACGTTTTACTTCTTGCCCTAAGAAGCCATCACAGCCATGCCTACTAATGGCATGGCTATCATTGGCTGAGTGCAGCATGTGACCCAGCCTCTTTATAAGCTGGAGTCACGTAGTGCCGCACGTCAGTCTGCTAAATTGAGATTAGAGCAAGGTTGCTGCTGGTGGGATCAGGGACAGAATAGGGCAGAAGTCTAAAGAACCTGTGCAACTTTAATCCACAAGATACAGCACATAGAGAGGGAGGGAGCCTCACCAATCCAACATTTCTGTACCCAGCCACTGCCAGGGAGATTTTTTTTGTAATTCATCTGTTACTGAGGTGGGGGTCAGCGGCCATTTTAGGCACTGCAGTGTACTGCATGTCTGCCAGGGACATCAGCCTAATCCTATTTTGTAGCTCAGTGAAGAAAAAAAAAACTTTTTTTCTGGCTGCTCAAGTCCCCTATATTGCCTTTTGTATGTTTAAGGGGTGACATAGTCCATTTGTCTAGCCTGGGATCTGTGGTGCCACAGAGCACTTTTGTATACTATGCACTAAACCGTATATTCCATTTCAGCTATAGTGCATTCAGCTATAGTGCATCAGTGTATTCTAGTTAAAAAAAAGTGGTTATCCTGATCCACCAAGCCTATTCTACACCGCCAAAATATATATTTGACATTTCTGCGGCGAAATAGAGAATCCGTGTAATTTTGGGGGGAAAACTGTATTCCTTGTCCACAAAACAGTTCTGCATTCACCTTCCAACGACATATTTTATATTTCTGCAAGGAAATAGTGCTTCTTTGTTTTTTATAGGAAAAAAAACATTATTCAAGGTCCACCAAACAGTCTGAAATACCCATTACAACCACCTATTTTACATTGCTGCTGTGAAATACAGCATAAGTGTATTTTTTTTGACAAAAAAGTGAAAATCCTGATCCACAAAGCATTTTGAAATACACCGCCTAAATACCGATTTCACATTACAGCTAAGAAATAGTGCATTATTCTTTTTTGTGTGAAAAAAGCTATATTCTTGCTTCACAAAGCAGTTGTACATACATAGTATAAATATCTACTTTTAATGTACAGCAGTTAAAAACTGCATTTTGGGGTTTTATTGAAAAAAGCCGTGTTTTAGGCCGAAAAAACAGTTGTGTGTCCGGCGTATCAATAATTAATTTCAATTTACAGCAGTGAAATAATACTTTTCTGTATTTTATTACAAAAATACTTCTTCTTGTTCCACAAACCACTTGTGTATACAGTGTACCCAAAAAAAAATTACATTTCCGCATTGAGAATCAGTGTATTTTGGGCACAAAAAACATTATTCTAGGTCCACAGAGCATTTTTATGACACGGGCACTGCCTTAGCGAACGTAATTGTCGACTAGTGGCAGGTAAATTGACACCAGAGAGAGACCAATCTTTCAGCTTGGTGGGTGAATGCAAATAATGAGAACATCAAATACGGGACGTGGGCATGGTCGTGGTTGTGTTGGTGGAGCTCCTGTTTCTGGGAGAGGACGTGGCCATTCAGCGCCAACTACCACTCCAAGTCAAACACCTTCCTCTGGTGCGAGTAGGCGACAGAATCTGCAGCGTTATTTGATAGGCCCAAATGCCGCTCTACGGATGGTGAAGCCAGAACATGTACAGGCAATAGTACATTGGGTGGCTGACAGTGCCTCCAGTTCCTTCACTGTATCTAACACCCAGTCCTCTGCAGAAAGCTCAGAGTTGGCACCTGCAGCCCATGCCCATCAGTCTTCCACCTCACCCCCTTGCAAATCAGCCAAGCAGTCAGAGCCCCAAATCATGCAGGAAAGTCTCATGCTTTTTGATGATGACTCTGTTGGTAGGGTTTCCCCGGCCCATCCACCTAGCCCTGCACCAGAAGAGGAAGACCTTGAATGCACTGATGCTCAACTACTTTTGTTGCAGAATGAGGACATTGGAATACCGCCACAAAACGTCTCTGATGATGACGAAACACAGGTGCCAACTGCAGTGGCTTTCTGCAATGTGCAGACCGACGAGGAGGGCAGGGGTCATTAATGGGTGGAAGATGATGTGGAGGATGATGAAGTCCTAGACCCAGACTGGACTGAAGGGCGTGCTAGTGAGGCGTGCAGTTCTGAGGAAGAGATGGTAGTGGCACAGAGGCAACAGCACAGCAAAAGATGAGCAGGGTGCAAAAGCGCAGCGGCCGTCCCAGAGACAGTACGCCTGATATTGTCCACTGCACCGAGGCACCGAACACACCAAGGCCTGCTCCAAGGAGTTCATTGGCATGGCAGTTCTTCACACAATGTCCTGACGACAAGACACGAGTGGTTTGCATGTTGTGCCATCAGAGCCTGAAGCGAGGCATAAATGTTCTTAACCTGAGCACAACCTGCATGACCAGGCATCTACATGCAAAGCAGGAACTGCAGTGGAGTAAACACCTTAAAAACAAGGAACTCTCTCATGCTCCTCCTGCTCCCTCTTCTGTTGCTGGCTCGGCCTCTCCCTCCACCTCTGGCGTCACCGTGGCACCTGGCGACCAGCAAACAAAGGATGTTCCATCAACACCACCACATACGACACTATCACCAAGCATCTCCACCATGTCCCATGGCAGCATTCAGCTGTCCATCTCTCAAACCTTGGAGAGAAGGAGGAAATAGCCACCTACACAACCTCGAGCCCTGGCCCTGAATGCCAGCGATTCAAAATTACTGGTCTTTGAAATGATGTCATTCCGTCTGGTGGAGATGGACTGTTTCAAACAGCTGATGGAATGAAGCCAAAAAACGACAAGAAAAGCGCTCATAGGGTAAAAACGTATTAAAAGAGAGGAGCCTTTTTCGTGGCCTAGGTGGTTGCGCTCACCTGTGGGCATATAAATAGATGCCTTGGTGGTGGTGGTTTGCTGAGAATGGCTGGAAAAGTGGGAGGGGATGCAGCCCAGTGTGTCCGAAGGTCCCTTTTAGGTGACTGGCTAGTTCACCCTCTTGGGTAGTAAACGATATATAGGAAATTGCTTTTTTGTTGCTTTTCAGCACACTTAGCGTACGGACATCATATTGGCGCAAACCCACGACCCGGAAAATTGGTTCGACAATATTTATTCTTTCAAAGACAACGCGTTTCGGGGCTCTGCCCCTTTATCAAGTCTACAAGATTAATATATAGAAAATAATAGAAATAGTAATGATGTGTAAAAAAAGATAATAATAATAGTGGTAGTATGTAAAAAATATATATATTATTATTTATATATATATCACTTACATATATATATAAGAATATACACAAGTTGGTATATGATGAAATATGTTGTATATAATGATATATAATTAATTTGTACATAGTTGGGTTGGGGTTAAAAAGCGATAAATAACGTTACATTGTTGAGTTAATGTTGAAAAGCAGTAAATATAATAAATTAATACTAGTATATCAATATATTAATACAAAAAAATTAATACAAAAATGCAAAAAGGATTATTTAGATTAATTAAAAGCTACAATTAAATTAATAAATAAAAATACATCAAATGTGGAATAAAATATAATATATAAAACAAAATGTAATTAGATATATAAATATGAATATTTGATTACCTGTGTTCTTCAGAATCGACGAACGAGAGGGGAAAAAAGTCAGGGGGATCTATTCCCTATAGATTGCCACTGTAAATAATAGTGTAAAGATCGTGAAAAATCCTGATATATACCTATGGTTTATTGTTTTGCAAATAAATGTATATTGTGAGACTCTTTTGTTATTTAATATCTATAGCCCTATTGGCTCAACAGAAAAATTCCATTTCTAAATTTAATGAATTTTATACACTTTTCTAACTAGTTTTTGGTTATCTGTGTGTAGAAGCCGATACTTGTCTGTCTGTAAAGTTGAATATAAATGTGATTATAATATGATAGTGATCTAAATGGCCTATTATTGTAGCAGTTATGAAGTGGTATGATATTTTATTGTGATAGTTATGATATGACCTGTAGTGGAGTTGTTACCTGCTGAGGGTTTCCAGAAGGATGCGACTCGCAGCGGCGCTAGGGGCCTAAGCACGTGTAGCGTGCTGGCCGTGGAGAGCGCGCTGCTGCAGTCCCGGCTTAACTCTGTGTGAGGGGCCGGGCTGGTGACGTAGAGGGGGGTGTGACCGGGGTGTGTCCGTAGCGGCTGTGCCGCTATGGTTGTGATCTGCTCGTACTAGCTGTAGTTAGTTGGGTGATGTAAATGGTTTGTCTGGGATTTAGATCGGGTGATTTACCTGATGAATTGGATGGATAAAAGGGATGAACTACCTATTGTATTGAATCAGATGAATTACCTGATGGGTAGGTGGATGAAAGGGATGAATTGCCTAATGATGCGTTGGATGGATAGAAGAGATGAATAGCCTAATGAATTGGAAACAAAATAAATGGTGAAGTGTGATGAGTGATAAACCTAATGTGTTATTGGAGTGAGATGAGGTCGGGTGAATTAAATAAACTAAAAAAACTAAAATGATTGGTAGTATATTAGATGAACTGGATGAGCTTAACGGAAGAGGAACAATTATGTTATTGGTATGATGATGGGTGGAGGATGTACTTAATGTTTAGCTAGTAGAAGTCTTCAGAACTATCGGTGGAGTTGGTAGATGTCATTTTTGAGGCCTAAAATTGTTGTTTTCTTTAAAAACAGTTGCTTTCAAGTGATTCATTGAATCCTTCAGGTTCCAGCGTGCGCAATTTAAAAATCCAGTACATTTCTCTCTTTTGGAGTGTACGGAATCTGTCAGAACAGTCTGCATCAACCTGTTCAATTGGTGTAATTTTGAGTTGAGCTGGATCTTTATCATGTCTTACCAGAAAATGTCGAGATACACTGTGTTTCACGTATCCTTTTCTTATATTTGATCGATGTTTGTTTAACCTTTCCCGTAGCGTTTGGATTGTTCGGCCAACATATTGTGTTCCACATTCGCACTCGAGGAGGTAAATTACAAACGATGAGGCACAATTTAAAAAACTCTTGATGGCAAATTCTTCCCCTGTTTGGTTGCTTTTTATTGTTTTTTCCGATGTGTAATATTGGTGCAACACCTACATTGTGTGTGGTTGCATTTATAACTACCCAGAATTTCAGGGAATAGTTGGTTAATTTGTTTATTTTGTGTTTTTTTCTTTTGAGCTTACTTGGGGCCAGTAAATTCTTTAGTGTTTTCGCCCTTCTGAAGGTAATCTGGGCTTTTTTGGGAGGTCTGGTTTAAGGTAGGGATCGTTTGCTAGGATGTACCAATATTTGGACAGGATGTTGCGCAGTTTCATGTGGTTATCATTGTATGTTGTGATGAAAGATGTTTTATATTTCTTTGTCTCTTGTGTAGTGTCTGTCTTTTTGCGACTCTCTAGGCATTCTTCTTGTGTTAATTTCCCGCTCGGTTCCGTGCTTCTTTTATGATTCTATTGGGATATTTTTTATTTTTAAATCTCGATACCAGGGTGTTACTTTGTGTTATGAAATCGGCGGCAGATGAACAATTTCGCGGATTCTTTTGAACTGACTGAAAGGTATGTTTTGTTTCCACTTTTTGTAATGTGCGCTTCTGTAATCTAAATAGTTGTTACTGTCTACTTTTTTGAAAAAGGTTTTTGTTTTGATTGTACTTCCTTCAGTGAAGAGTAGGAGATCGAGGTATTCTATGGAAGATGGAGAACTGTTTGTTGTGAATTTGAGATTCCAGTTGTTGGTATTCAGATGTGTAGTGAAATCTTTTGCCTCTTCCTCATTGCCTTTCCAGATTAGAATCAGATCGTCTATATATCTGTTGTAAAGGATGATGTTTTTGCTCCATTTTTGTTGGTTATATATATATTCTTCCTCGAACTGGCCAATATATAAATTTGCAAAGCTAGGCGCGAAGCGCGTACCCATAGCGGTACCGCTTCGCTGCCTAAAGATTTTATTTTCAAATCCAAACACATTGTGTGTGAGGATGAATCTGATTGCGTTAGTGATAAACGTCGTATGGTCGGGGGATAGACGACTATCTTGAACCAGATATGAGTACGATGCTTGGATTCCGGCTTCGTGAGGTATATTTGAGTATAGGGAGGCGACGTCTAACGTGAGCCAATGATATGAGGGATCCCACGGGATGTCTTTGATGAACGCAATCAGATGTGCCGAGTCTCGGAGGTATAATTTTAAGTTGATGACATAATTTTGCAGGTACACATCTACATAATGCGATAAATTACTAGTCAGAGAGTTTATCCCTGAAATAATGGGTCTCCCCGGAGGTTTTTCTAGGTTCTTGTGGATTTTGGGAAGATGGTAAAATGTGGCTAGAGCGGGACGATCAATTAGTATAAATTTCTTTTCTATTTTTGTCAGGACGTTTGCATCTTCTGCTTGTTTTAATAGTATTATCAATGCTTTCTCGTCTTCATCTGAAGGATTCGTGGAGAGTAATTCGTAATAGGCGTTATCTCCTAGGATGTTCCATGCTTCTTGGATGTGATCATCTCTTGTTTGTATTACAATACCACCGCCTTTATCTGCGCTCTTTATTACAAGGTCTTCATTTTCCATAAGTTCCTTTTAGCGCTTTTTTCTCTTCCTTATTTAGATTTGGTTTGATTTTCTCTTTATGGTTGATGTTACGGATCTCAGCGGAGACCAGTGAAAAAAACGTAGCTATATGATTACCCTTATGGTGTGTGGGGTTAAAATTGGATTTTGGTTTAAGATCTGTATGCATGGTTATTGGTGGCTCCAGAGGTACTGCTTCTATCTCTGTACTTCTGCTGTCTTGTTTAGCTTTGAGGGCAAAGTGCCTTTGCAGAGTAATTTTTCTAATAAATGCGTTAAGATCTACAAATAACTGAAACTCATTAAACTTTCCTGTAGGGCAAAACGATAGACCTTTTTCTAATAGGGAGTATTGTGCATAACTAAGATTTGCTTTGGCTAAGTCGAAAATTTTTATTGTTGTACAGCTTTACCAATCATTTTAGTTTTTTTAGTTTATTTAATTCACCCGACCTCATCTCACTCCAATAACACATTAGGTTTATCACTCATCACACTTCACCATTTATTTTGTTTCCAATTCATTAGGCTATTCATCTCTTCTATCCATCCAACGCATCATTAGGCAATTCATCCCTTTCATCCACCTACCCATCAGGTAATTCATCTGATTCAATACAATAGGTAGTTCATCCCTTTTATCCATCCAATTCATCAGGTAAATCACCCGATCTAAATCCCAGACAAACCATTTACATCACCCAACTAACTACAGCTAGTACGAGCAGATCACAACCATAGCGGCACAGCCGCTACGGACACACCCGGTCACACCCCTCTACGTCACCGGCCCGGCCCCTCACACAGAGTTAAGCCGGGACTGCAGCAGCGCAGCTCTCCACGGCCAGCACGCTACACGTGCTTAGGCCCCTAGCGCCGCTGCGAGTCGCATCCTTCTGGAAACCCTCAGCAGGTAACAACTCCACTACAGGTCATATCATAACTATCACAATAAAATATCATACCACTTCATAACTGCTACAATAATAGGCCATTTAGATCACTATCATATTATAATCACATTTATATTCAACTTTACAGACAGACAAGTATCGGCTTCTACACACAGATAACCAAAAACTAGTTAGAAAAGTGTATAAAATTCATTAAATTTAGAAATGGAATTTTTCTGTTAGCCAATCATCTTTCAATAGGGCTATAGATATTAAATAACAAAAGAGTCTCACAATATACATTTATTTACAAAACAATAAACCATAGGTATATATCAGGATTTTTCACGATCTTTACACTATTATTTACAGTGGCAATCTATAGGGAATAGATCCCCCTGACTTTTTTCCCCTCTCGTTCGTCGATTCTGAAGAACACAGGTAATCAAATATTCATATTTATATATCTAATTAAATTTTGTTTTATATATTATATTTTATTCCACATTTGATGTATTTTTATTTATTAATTTAATTGTAGCTTTTAATTAATCTAAATAATCCTTTTTGCATTTTTGTATTAATTTTTTTGTATTAATATATTGATATACTAGTATTAATTTATTATATTTACTGCTTTTCAACATTAACTCAACAATGTAACGCTATTTATCGCTTTTTAACCCCAACCCAACTATGTACAAATTAATTATATATCATTATATACAACATATTTCATCATATACCAACTTGTGTATATTCTTATATATATATGTAAGTGATATATATAAATAATAATATATATATTTTTTACATACTACCACTATTATTATCTTTTTTTACACATCATTACTATTACTATTATTTTCTATATATTAATCTTGTAGACTTGATAAAGGGGCAGAGCCCCGAAACGCGTTGTCTTTGAAAGAATAAATATTGTCGAACCAATTTTCCGGGTCGTGGGTTTGCGCCAATATGATGTCCGTACGCTAAGTGTGCTGAAAAGCAACAAAAAAGCAATTTCCTATATATCAAACAGCTGATGGCAGTGGCTGTCCCCCAGTACGTTGTTCCCAGCCGCCACTACTTTTCCAGACGAACCGTCCCTTCCTTGCACAACCAAGTGGAGGATGAAATCAAGTGTGCCCTGTGCAACGCCATCTGTGGCAAGGTCCACATAACCACAGATACATGGACCAATAAGCACGGCCAGGGTCGCTATATCTCCCTAACTGCACACTGGGCAAACGTAGGGGCGGCTGGGCCCAAGGCAGATAGCGGTTTGGCGCATGTCCTTCCACCACCGAGGATCGCAGGACATTATTCATTGCCTCCTGTTGCTTCCTCCTCCTACTCCGCATCCTCCTCCTCCTCCTCCTCCTCCTCCTACTCCTCTTCTACCACCCCCACATCTGGTCATCAAAAAAACCTCACCCCCAACTTCAGCACAGCCCAGGGTAAACGTCAGCAGGCGATTTTAAAGTTCATGTGTTTGGGTGACAAACCCCACACTGCACAGGAGCTTTGGAGGGGCATAGAACAGCAGACTGATGAGTTGTTGCTGCCGGTGAGCCTCAAGCCCGGCCTGGTGTGTGCGATAATGGGCGAAATCTCATTGCAGCTCTGGGACTAGCCGGTTTGACGCACATCCCTTGCCTGGCGCATGTGCTGAATCTGGTGGTGCAGAAGTTTCTTAAAAACTACCCAGACATGTCAGAGCTGCTTCTGAAAGTGTGGTCCGTATGTGCGCGCTTTCGGCGTTCTCACCCTACTGCTGTTCGCCTGTCTGCGCTGCAGCGTAACTTCGGCCTTCCCGCTCACCGCCTCATATGCGACATGCCCACCAGGTGGAACTCCTCCTTACATATGCTGGAGAGACTGTGCGAGCAGCAGCGGGCGATATTCGAGTTTCAGATGCAGTATGCCCAGGTCAGTCGCTCTGCGAATCAGCACCACTTCACCACCAGTGACTGGGCCTGCATGATAGACCTGTGTACCTTGTTGCGGTCTTTAGAGTACTCAACCAACACCAGTGCTGATGACGCTTTTGCTAGCATTACAATACCCCTTCTATGTCTCCTTGAAAAAAATATTATGGCGATGATGGAAGAGGATGCGGCACAGGAGGAGGAAGAGGGGGTATTTCACAGGGTTTCAGGCAGGTCATACAGAAGTGGCTCAGAGGGTGGGTTCCTGCACCAGCAGAGGCCAGGTACACATGTGGACAGCCAGGGCACACTTCTGGAGGATGAGGAGGAGGAACCGGTTTCACTGCAGGGTGGCACCCTACGCAGCTTAGGGCCATCACTTGAACGTGGCTGGGGGGATACAGAGGACACAGACGATACACCACCTACAGAGGATAGCTTATCGTTACCTCTGGGCAGCCTGGCACACATGAGCGACTACATGCTGCAGTGCCTGCGCAACGACAGCAGAGTTGTCCACATGTGCTGACTACTGGGTTGCCACCCTGCTGGATCCCCGGTACAAGGACAGCGTGCCCACCTTAATTCCCGCACTGGAGCGTAATAGGAAGATGCGCAACTACAAGCGCACGCTGGTAGACACGCTCCTGAGGGCATTCCCAACTGATTGGGGGGGACAAGTGGAAGCACAAGGCGAAGGTGGAGGAGGAGGAGGAAGAAGTCGCCAACGCAGCTGTGTCACGGCCAGCTCCTCAGACAGCAGGGTTAGCATGGCCGAGCTGTGGAAAAGTTTTGTCACCGCTCCACAGCAAACTGCACCACCAGCTGATAGGGAACGTGTTAGCAGGAGGCAGCATTTCAACAACATGGTGGAACAGTACATGTGCACACGCCTCCATGTATTAACTGATGGTTCTGCCCCATTCAACTTCTGGGTCTCCAAATTGTCCACATGGCCAGAGCTTGCCCTTTATGCCTTGGAGGTGCTGGCCTGCCTTGCGGCCAGTGTATTGTCTGAACGGGAATTTAGTACGGCAGGGGGGCATCATTACAGACAAACGCAGCCGTCTGTCCACAGCCAACGTGGACAAGCTCACGTTCATTAAAATGAACCAGGCATGAATCCCACAGGACTTGTCTGTACCTTGTGCAGAATAGACATTTATAACTGCCTAGCCCTCAACCATACATTCTTGTACTCCAGGGCATTTCTTTATTGAATCCTCTTTTTTTTTATTGTACCATTATTTTGGGGGCAACCCCACCTGTTGCTTTGGTGGGAGACATTAAACTCTTTATACTGTTAAATGACCTCTACATTGTCTGGTTGTCAGGGGCCTATATTTTTCATCTCCTGATGTATTGGTGGGAGACATTAACCCCTTTTTACTGTCAAATGACTGCCCCATTGTCTGGTTGTCAGGGGCCTATATTTCGTTTCATCGCTTGCTGCATTGGTGGGAGACATTAACCTATTTTTACTGTCAAACGATCGCCCCATTGTCTGGTTGTCAGCGGCCTATATTTCTTTTAATCGCTTGCTGCATTGGTGGTAGACATTAACCTCTTTTTACTGTCAAATGACCTCTCCTCTGTCTGGGTGTCAGGGGCCTACATAAATGATAATGGCCTGTTCCATTGCAGGTTGACCTGAGGCCTGTGTTGCTGTTACGGGACCGCTATCCTCTTTGCGGGTGCCATGGTCCTGAATTAGTGAATGAGGCCTGTGGCACTACTGGGGGAAATCAATACTGTTTTGGCATAATTGTAACTCTCCTCTTTGTGGGTCCCGTGGGCCTGAATGTTTGAATGAGGCCTGTGGCCCTGCAGGCAGACATGATTCCTTCTTGGCTGTGATGAGAACTTCAACTCCCATAGCATTCCCACCTGACGACACCCCAACCTCCTATTCCACCTAATTGGTCACACTGGATTTTATTTAGAGGTATCAGATTGTATCATTTTTTTCACATCACAAAAACGTGCTACTTTTTGTTTGTTTATCACATAGAATCCCAATAAAAAATACATTAAAGTTTTGTGAGTGTATTGTGAAAAATTTGGAAAAGTTCAAGGGGTATGAATACTTTTTCAAGGTAATATAGTGTTGGTATGTAGTGATGTCGCGAACATAAAATTTTCAGTTCGCGAACGGCGAACGCGAACTTCCGCAAATGTTCGCGAACGGGCGAACCGCCATAGACTTCAATATACAGACGAATTTTAAAAACCAAAGGGACTCTTTCTGGCCACAATAGTGATGGAAAAGTTGTTTCAAGGGGACTAACACCTGGACTGTGGCATGCCGGAGGGGGATCCATGGCAAAACTCCCATGGAAAATTACGTAGTGGACGCAGAGTCGGGTTTTAATCCATAAAGGGCATAAATCACGTAACATTCCTAAATTGTTTGGAATAACATGCTTTAAAACATCCAGTGTGTGTATACGATCAGGTATGATGTTGTATCGATCAGGTAGTGTAAGGGTTACGCCCGCTTCACAGACATTGACAGACCAAACTCCCCTTTTAATGCACCGCAAACAGTTCATTTGCACAACCGCAAACACCCCATTTGCACAAGGTTGGATACCAAGCTATCCACGTCCCGGTGATGTCATTGAAGGTTTCTTCCTCCACCCAGCCACGTACAACACCAAGGGTCCCCGAAAGGTCAATTGAATAGATTTTTCAAACGGGGAGATGGTTAAAAAAACGCTGGCTCCCTCCTCTTTGTTTTAATCCACGGTCACTGCGTCTGCGCCGTGCAATTCACTCTCACACCCGATATGAGTGGTATTTTCTGTAGTACTATTCTCATCAGTTTAATCCCTGTTACGTCCCCAATCTGGGGTCCATCTATTGAATTGATTTTTCGAACAGGGAGATGGTTAAAAAAACGCTGGCTCCCTCCCTTTTGTTTTAATCCACGGTCACTGCGTCTGCACCGTGCAATTTACTGTCACACCCGAGTGGTGTCTTAACTAGTACTATTCCTATCAGTTTAATCCCTGTTACGTCCCATATCAGGGATTGCCTTTTTTGAAAAAATATTGGTCCGGGTACCTTCCACTGTGGTGTCCCAATAGCGACAAATTTTTTGAAGGCCTCAGACTCCACCAGCTGGTATGGTAAAAGCTGGCGGGCTAAGAGTTCCGTCAATCCAGCTGTCAGGCGCCGGGCAAGGGGTGACTCTGTGACATTGGCTTCTTACGCTCAAACATTTCCTTAACAGACACCTGACTGTGGGCAGATGAGATGGAACTGCTGAAGGTGAGAGGCGGAGTGGCGGGTGGTTGAGAGGGGGCAAGAAGGACAGCAGTGATTGACGTGGCTGAAGATGCTGGACCAGGAGGAGGATGGTGGCTTTGAGTTTGTGTGCTGCTTGTATGCATGTGTTGATCCCATAGGCGTTTGTGATGTGAGATCATGTGCCTTCGCAAAGCAGTTGTACCGAGGTGGGTGTTGGACTTCCCACGACTCAGTTTCTTTTGGCACAGGTTGCAAATGGCAGTGCTGTTATCAGAGGCAGACACACAAAAAAAATGCCACACTGCTGAGCTTTGCAATGACGGCATTCTGGTGGTGGCAACAGCATGCGTTGACTGGCGTGCTGTCTGGCTGACCCCAGGTGCCGATACATGCTGTCTGACTGTGCCACTAACTCCTTGCGACGACCTCCCCCTGCTTCCAACTTGTCTCCTCCTTCTCTCTGTCTCCCCTTCTGAACTTTCCACCTCTTCTTCTCTTCGAGCAGGCACCCACGTGGCATCCATGGACACATCGTCATCATCAACCGCTTCACTTGTATCTGACACCTCAGCAAAGGAAGCAGCAGCGGGTACAACATCATCATCATCATCACACTGTACGTCCATGTGTGTAATCCTGCCTGACTGAGACATATCCCTGTAATCTACATCATCTGGCAATAATGGTTGCGCATCACTAATTGCATACAACTGATGTGTAAATAACTCCTCTGACGGATGAAGTGAAGCGGTTGTGGTGGCTGTGGTGGTAGTGGTGGTGGTGGCCGCGGGCGGGAGCGTGGTAACTTGAGAGCAGGTGATCGAAGCTGAGCTGGAGGAGGATGGTGCGTCAAGGTTCTTAGCGGAAGCTGTTGAAGATTGGGTGTCCTGTCTAAGCCAGTCAACTATGTCCTCAGAATGTTTCAGGTTCAGGGTACGTGGCCTCTGAACACTGGGCATTATTCCAGGGACAGTGGAAATCACAGAACCACGACCACGATGGCCCCTGCGGGGTGGCCTGCCTCTGCCTGTCATTTTTTTTAGATAAGTGGCACTACGCGTGCTAGGTACTGTGCCACCCGGTATGAGTGGTGGGCACTGGCAGTGGGCACACTACAGTCTGTGGAAGTCGGCCTGACACACACTGGCAGCAAGCAAGCAACTGAAATTAGACTAAAGTGTAAAAATTAAATGCCTGTGCCACCCGGTATGAGTGGTGGGCACTGGCAGTGGGCACACTACAGTCTGTGGAAGTCGGCCTGACACACACTGGCAGGCAACTAACCTTAGTTTAAAGGGTAAAAATTAAATGCCTTTGTTTGATGCAAACTCCTGTGCCACACGGTGTGAGTGGTGGGCACTGGCAGTGGGCACTATGTAGTCTGTGGGCCTGCAGCTCCTCACACACGGGCAGGCCAGGCAACTGCAATATATATATGGAGAAAAAGAAAAAAAAGCAGACTAATGTAGCAGCCCTAAAAAGGGCTTTTTGGGGTTCTGTCAGGATGCTGTCCTTACAGCAGAGATCAGATGAGTCTTTCAGGACTGGAGTGGACACTGAATTCACTAGCCTAGCTATCAATTTCCCTATTAAATCAGCAGCAACTACACTCTCCCTCCTCTCACTAAGACTGCAGCTTCAGAATGAATCTAAAATGGATGCTGTGCAGGAGATGGGAGGGTCTGGGAGGGAGGGTATGCTGCTGATTGGCTGGAATGTGTCTGCTGACTGTGAGGTACAGGGTCAAAGTTTGCTCAATGATGATGTATAGGGGGCGGACCGAACATCACATATGTTCGCCCGCCGAGGCGAACGCGAACAAGCTATGTTCGCCGGGAACTGTTCGCCGGCGAATAGTTCGGGCCATCTCTATTGGTATGCAGCTATGCCATCCTTGTGGGGAGTGTTGGAGTACAGAGACTTTATGTCCATAGTTGGCAATATTGCACTTTCTGTTGGTGGCTGAGAGTTAGCAGTAAATGTCTAATGAAGTCTTTGATGAAACAAAGCAATTTTATTTAGTTGTTGACTGTAAGCTGTCACTATAACGTAGATACATTGTATGAAAATATATTTTTATTAGGTCCTAATATGATTTGACTGCCAATTTCAATTCCATGCTTCATTAAACCATTTTAAATACACCACACAGACTTCCGTTTATGCTCAGCAAGTCTTACTCTGCTACAAAGCAGTTAATATTGCTTTTGTGTTGAAGTCTCCTATTTTTAGCTTTGCAGAACAAAAAAGCAACAGGAAACTCTGTACAGCCACTTGGTAATAATTACATAGCGGTGCATTAGATGAAAGTATTGTAGCACAAGAAATAGGACAGTAAAAGTACATGTGGCTCCCGCAATAAAGTATCAGAATAATGTAAAAGTAATAAAAAGGAAATTAAAGTAGTAACAATAAGAACATTGTGTTTGCCACATTTTAACCAGCTCCGGACCGCCTCATGCAGAATCGCGTGATCTTGGCGGCCGGGTTATTCCTCGTTGACGCATCGGCACATCATCTCGCAAGAGGCGAGATTTCCTGTGAACGTGCATGCGCGCTCAAAACGTCGCGTCGGGAGGAAGTTTAACTACAGCCTGCCAGCGCTGATCATGCGCTGGCAGACTGTAGATGTTAAAAAAAGGCATCCGAATTGCATCACCGCCGGCTCTATTCACACTGAATGGGTACGCATCTATTCCGCAGAATTGTGGAATAGATGCGGACATTTTTGCGGACGTGTGAATGGGGCCTTACTTCGCAAGCACTCCTATGTCCTTTCCCCTCTTTTTTTTTTTTGCACATTTTTTGGCAGAGATTTTTTCATCCATATTGATCGATACGAATGAAGAAATCTGTGCCGTTCATTTTTTTTTTTTTTTTTTTAGCCCAGAGGCTGAACGGAACAAAAAAAATCTCATTACCCGTATGCTCAATATAAGGAGAATAGCAGAAACTCCTAATGCTGGCCATACGTGTAATGATTGTGGAAACCCTCAAATGCCAGGGCAGTACAAACACCTCACATGTGACCCCATTTTGGAAAGAAGACAAGGTATTCGCTGAGGGGCATATTGAGTCCATGAAAGATTAAACTTTTTTTCACAAGTTAGCGGAAAGGGAGACTTTGTGAAAAAAAAAAAGTCAATTTCCGCTAACTTGTGCCAAAAAAAAAAATCTTCTATGAACTCGCCATGTCCCTCACAGAATACCTTGGGGTGTCTTCTTTCCAAAATGGGGTCACATGTGGGGTATTTACACTGCCCTGGCATTTTAGGGGCCCTAAAGCGTGAGAAGAAGTCTGAAATCCAAATGCGAAGCCGCTTAGAGCGAAACCCGGGTCGGGCAGACGCGATTGTTTTAAAAAACGCTGTGATTTTACCTGTTGGTTTGTAAGTAGAATAAAAAAAAACTTTTATATGGTGTGTAACGGTCTTCACTATGGAAGGAGTGCAATTTTCACATTGGATGAAGGAAAGAGAGCCGGTGACCTGTGTTTAACATTTTGATACGTCTGTGTTAAAGCGAGAGCACAGTGAGTGCAATCCTAGCGGGCCTGCAGGTTCTAACTGGCAATACTTCACTATATGTGGTTCCTTTTATAATCTGTATAGATCGATACATATGAAAGGAAGCAGTGCGAGCCGGATGTCGGAGATCGATCAAAAATTATTTCCTCTGGTGTGAAAATAGAAGCACTTTCTGCGCGGTCCACTTTCTGTTTTAAAACTTTTGATGAGAGATCTACCCACCTCTTGAAAAAGGACTGCAGCAATTTGGAAGGATACGTATATCAGATAAATCTTTTTATTGTTATACAAATTGCAGATTGCCAGTTACAGAAAATGACGTTTCGGCATTAGCCTCAGGACACTGTAAATATAGATGATATAGCAACTGAGTTTCATATAGCATCATTTTCAAAGTTACATGTCAAAAATTATACATGAGTTCACAATTGGGGAAAACAGTCACAGGTAAATATAACATCATTAGATTACATGATTATGCACTGGGGAGGCATGAAGATGCTGACTATATTAGATCAATAGACCAACAAATTGTGTGGTACTACTCCATAGATTTGCTACATAAGAGTATAGTGTAGATCTTGAAGCTACAGGCTTGACGGGTAAGCACATCACACTGTCCGACGTCATATCCGGGCAGCGTGACATGTGATGAGGAAGCAAGCTGCCACCGGCTTATATATTCCTCTGCTGCAATTAGCACACCATGACAGCAGCAGCGGCTCTATCACAGCCCCAGGAGCATGGCCACATGGCTATTGAGTCCAAATCAACACTAATTGGTTTTCCCTTATTGCGGCACATCCAGGTGAGTTTCCTCACACTTCGACATATTATCAGCATCTTTGCCCCAGTGAGATTTTATACTTGTCTTTGACTATACCATACAATATGCCCTTGTCTTTGGTTTTTATTAAATTATGTAATGACATTTTCCATTTGTATGTACAAATGTTCATCCATTCCTATTCTCTATTTCCTTATCTGTTGTTCCAGCCTGTAGCTTCAAGATCTACACTATACTCTTATGTAGTAAATCTATGGAGTATTACCACACAATTTGTTGGTCTATTGATCTAATATAGTCAGCATCTTCATGCCTCCGCAGTGCATAATCATGTAATCTAATGATGTTATATTTACCTGTAAATGTTTTCCCCAATTGTGAACTCATGTATAATTTTTGAAATCTAACTTTGAAAATGATGCTATATGAAACTCAGTTGCTATATCATCTATATTTACAGTGTCCTGATGAAGGCTAATGCGGAACGTCACTTTCTGTCAACTGGCAAACCGCAATTTGTATAACAAGTCATACAATAAATACTGAATAAGCAAGATTAGTGGTGTCCAGGAACCATCTTTTTCCCTAATTTTATTGTAGTCACCGGCCTCAGTGGCCTCACCTAGATCTATGATCTCTCTCCGCCAAGCATCCCATCCCTCCTCTGTCTAACCCCAGAAAACACAAACATTTCCTGGTTGGGGTGTTATATGGTGCCTTTGACACATCCACTGTGTAGTGCCTTTAACACATCCCCTGAGTCCTCACTATTCACACCTATAGACCCTGATGATTGGTTGAGGCTGCCTGCAAGGCATTATAGTTAAGCCTGCCGGGCTGTCTTCTTATCTGCAAAACTGCAGATGTCATTTTGAGCATTTTGTGCAAAATTTTGGCAAATTTGTAACTAATTCAATTTGTGTAGATAACGCTACAGCTTTTCATATTAAATCATTGCATCATGCTGTTATTCCTCTTGGAAATTTATGAATAAAGTGACAACAGGGCATCATTACCTTTGTCCTTGTAACCAAGGTTCCCCTGTACACTGACACTGTCAGCACTGATTGCAGACTGGGCAAGGACACACCCCTTTGATGAGGAGAATAACATCATCCAGTTTAGTGATATACTACCAGTAGGGACAGCACTATGCAGCGTTCTATGAAAAGATAGCTGGCAGATCCTCTTTAAAGGGCATCTGTCAGCAGTTTTGTACCTATGACACCGGCTGACCTGTTGCATGTGCGCTTGGCAGCTGTAGGCATCTGTGTTGGTCCCATGTTCATATGTGCCTGCATTGCTGAAAAATGATGTTTTGATATATGCAAATGGACTCTAGGAGCAACGAGGGCGCTGGCATTATACATAGAGGCTCCTCTTTCTCTGCAACTGCCGCAACCTCTGCACTTTGATTGACCGGGCCAGGCAGGGTAAATGTCATCACATCTGGTCCTGTCAAAGTGCAGAGGGCGTGGCAGTTGCAGAGAAAGAGGAGCCTATAGGAGTAATGGTAATGCCCCTGTTGCTCCTAGAGGCTAATTTGCATATATTAAAACATAATTTTTCTCAGCAAGGCAGGCACATATGAACACTAACGCCTTCAGCTGCCAAGTGCATATGCAACAGGTCAGCCAGTATAATAGGCAAAAATCTGCAGACAGATGCCCTTTAACTATGTCCCCCGTATTATACAGGGTGGCCCACGAAAAAGCAGCCCGCCTCCAGCGATTAGTATGACAAGATGAATGTGTAAGTGGATTTATTTTTTATTTTTATTTTAATTACCCACAAAAAGTCACAAAAGATGCTGAAAGTGGTCCCCTTTCACGTCTCTGCATCTTTGGGCATGTGGGATTATGTTGCCTGATACTGCTTGTGATGCTGTGGATAGTGTTTGTGATGTTTTCCTTGAGTTCATCCAGGGGATGTGGATTGTTAGCGGACCCTTTCCCCGCAGATAAAAATCACATGTGGACAAGTCTGGGGAATGTGGTGACCATTACCCCTTGCTCACAGTTTGCTCCTTCATAAACAGTTCATGAAACCATACCAGTGAGTTTGGTGAGGTATGGCATGTTTCCCCATCTTGTTGGAAAAAGCAGGACATTTTTTCTTCTGGTGTTAGTTGGTTGTAAAACTGTTCAAAAATAACCAGGTAGATTGCGGAATTCAGTTGATTTGAAGAAAATTGGGCCCATTATTCGTGTTTCTAATACTGCGCGCCAAACGCCAATTTTCTTGTCATGAAGTAGTGTCAAATGGGGATTTTCAGCAGACCAGTACCTCATTCTCTAAGAATTTACGTGACCTGAATACTTAAAACCAAGCTTGGTCCATCATGAAGTACAGCAATGGGTCCAAATGTCTTTCAGCAACCAAGTCCAGTAATTTATACGTTTAGCTTTGTCAGGCTCTCTCAGTTCCCGCACACACGTTATTCGATACGGTTTCAGGTTCAGAGATTTCAGCACTCACTTCCTGGTGATATCTTTACAGATGGTAATTCAGAAATGGCATCAAACTGGCTCTGTTCCAAACAGTTTGATGCCATTTCTGAATACAATGTTTAGCTGGTGGTTTTATTCCTGGATACTTGTCTGCAAAGGTCTCTTGAGTTTCTTTAATCGATCTGCTTCACCCATAGCCTTCCACAATCAATATTCACTGTTCCAGGGAGAACGCCATCTTTCTGACACAATAGGCCACTTTTATCAAAAACTAAATAATTAAAGGGAGTCCTTCACCCCCAAACCCCATTTTTCAGTACTTACATCTTCCTGTTCTTAATTGCCCCCCCCCCATTAAAAAGCCTCTTACCGCATTGTTTCACAGCTTACTTATCTTCATAAAATGACTTTTATTGCAGCTGTCAGGAGCCCAGGGGCGGCGTCATAACGGCCGGTGCCCAGGCCGCGAGCTCATCTTCCTAAGTGTCCACGCCTGCGCCTGCACACTGGTTTCCCGATTACTGGCGCAAGCATCGGGGTATCCTGTGCGCAGGCGCGGGCCCGTACAGCGATACTCCTGGAAGCGCTGCATCGGAGGGCTGTTCAGAGCGGACTGCCGGATCCTCGGCACAGGCGCAGGATTTAGCCACTTCAGGAGGAGGACAAGCAGAAGACACTGGGCAGGCCATCTGGGTGAAAGGGGGCGTGGACACTTAGGAAGATGAGCTCGCGGCCTGGGCACCGGCCGTTATGACGCCGCCCCTGGGCTCCTTCAGCTGTGATTGACAGCTGCAATTAAAGTCATTTTATGAAGATAGGTAAGCTGTGAAACAATGGGATAAGAGGCTTTTTAATGGGGGGGCAATTTAGAACAGGATGATGTGAGTACTGAAAAATGGGGTTTGGGGGTGAAAGACTCCCTTTAAGTCTTGCCCATAGCAACCAATCAGAGCTCAGCTTTCAGTCCCTACAGGGCTCTGACAAAATTAAAGCTGAGCTCTGATTGCTTGCTATGGACAACTCAGGCAGATTTACAGGCGTTTTGATTTGGAGATATTGGAGACGGGATACTTTTTCGTGTGCCACCTTGTACTTTATTAGTCTATCATCAGATCTATCTGCAGGTTTCTTATGGGGAACTGTTACATATATCACCCGCTGACCTATTTCCTGTTCAGGACCAGTAACTACTCTTAATAATACAATCATTTCAAGGTTTTAGAATAGTTCTGAAACTATAACTGAATTGGTATATGTTCCCTTAGTTCCTTTAGCACTTTTTCCTGTTAATCAGTGTCATTTGACAGACACAGGAAAACTTATATACATTTCACTTTGGATGTTGAATTCATTATTTTATCTCTGCTTTATATTTATTTGAATCAAGCTGTTTTCTACTTTGTGTTGCTGCAGTCTTTTATGTTTCAGCTTGCTGACTTGATATTTTGGGGCCTTTATTGACAATTCTGAGCTGTCAGAAAGGAAAATGAATTACGATCTGTAAAGATATCACCAGGAAGTTAAAATATAACAGAAGGATAACAGATGGCCGCAAAATAAATAATCAGATTTCACAATGTGAAGAACGCAGCAGACTTATCATGTTTCAGGATCTTCTTTTTATGTACTTAGAATCCAATACATCTCCGCTCCAGGAAAAGCTATTCCAATCTTCTTCTATCTGAAATGTCACAACTGATTTTCAGGAGTCTTTGGTCAAGAAGTACAGATGTTTTATCTTCCATCACACCGTCAAAACACACTCAAGTATTTTCAAAGGACGATGGTGGCATCTGTTGTATAGGAAATATTTGGGCAAGATCAATGCATGCGTTAATGTCCTGTGACAAAAGTTTAACTTTTCAATTATAGTCCATGTATTTACCACTGACACTGGTATGTGCTTATAGGTTTGCCATAGATATTCAGCTCTGCTAAACAACCGAAAGGTTAAGCGGAATCACCGGGAAATCGACTGCTAAACCAGACACAATGCCTTGTAAGTCTAGCTGAGCTGAATTTAATGATACCCTGTTTTTTTCCAGAGAAAAAGTAGTTTTGATCCATATGCAAATGAGCAGTTAAGTGCACAGAGGGCAGGCCCAAGCCACTCTTGCAACCTTGCTTCTCCGGCTTCCCCTGCAAGCCTCTCCCCTTCTTCTTAATTGACAGGACCAGGTGAGATGACTGAGAAGGAACCTGTCCCTATCAAGAATGAGCAGAAGGAGGAGCAAGGATGCAGAGTGTCTTGGGGGCCCCCCTCTGACACTTAACTGCTCATTTGCATATGCATATTTTTCAGGGTTAAATAACGGATTGCCAAGTCAATCATTACATTCAGCTGAGATAGCCCTACAAGTCATTGTACCTGGTTAACAGTTAATATCCTGGAGACAGACTCCCTTTAAAGGTGTTATCTAGGATTAGAAAAGGCTGGGCTTTTTTTTTCAAAAATAGTGCCGCATCTGTACATGGGCTGTTCCTGGTATTGCAGTTTAGTCCTATTAATTTAAGTGCCCAGGTCCCAACAATAAGTTGTTATTCATAGCTCCGCAGCTCCTAACTAACATACTCCTCTCATCCTTCTAGGGCTGCTAAAATACATCTGACCCGACAAGACATTAACTCCATAAGACCTGAAGGTGTCCTGTAGTATCTGACACCAAGACACTATAATTAGTCCTACTGCGCAGTGAGGCCTTCCTGGATCAGACTTGTTTTTCCAATACATCCAATATACGGTATGCATGACTAGATTGAAATCGGGGGCATTTGGAAGCCGAGTCAGAGATTTCTTTAAGCTGCATTTCATCTCTGCAGAGGTTGACAAACAGACATCTTAATTTCTTACTTTTCCATCATGGACCCACCTTCTGAACAACTCATCCTGCCACCCCCAATACTGTGCCAGCTGTGCTGCCCAATACCATACTGCAGAAACAAATCCCCTGAAAATACTAGTACCCCACAGATGGTGCCCCCTTCAATAATTATTGGCACACACTGCCCTAGAAAAGGACTGTACCCAGAAAATAGTGTCCCTGACACTAATAGGGTAAACATAATGTCCCCCAAAAATAATTGTGCTAAGCTGATACTGTGCCATGGTGCCCCCACAGTAATAGTGCTCTCACAAATCCCACCAATAGTAATAATTCTTTGCCAGAGTGCACTTAGTAGTAATAGTGCCCCCAACAGCACTAATGTCTCCATTGTGCCCCAGAAATAATAATGCTTCCATAGTGCCCGTACTAGTAATCATGTTCCCCAGTAGTAAAAAAAAAAGCTATAATACCCCCCAGTAGTAATAATTCTCCTTATAATGTGTGACAGTAGAAAAATGCCCTCTTATAATGTACACTAGTACCAAAAAATGCCCCCTTATAATGTGTGCCAATACAAAAAATGCCCCGTTGTATGCCAGTACAAAAATACCTCCTTAGTGCCCCCAGTAGAGCCAATGTCCCTTTAGTGCCCCCATAGTGTGTGCCCATACCCGATAAGGTGTGCCAATAAAAAAAAAATCCCCCCCCCCTTAGTGCCCCTTGTAGAGCTAATGTCCCCATAGTGCCACCATAATGTGTGCAAGTTTAAAATACCCCTATATAGTGGCCCTTGAAGATGCCTCCATAGTGCCTAGCGTAATGTGTGCCAATATAAAATGCCCCTATATAGTGCCCCCAGTAGATGCCTCTATAGTGCTCTTGTCCCCCCTTTCCCCTAAATGCCCATAATAATGTGTATAAAATGCCCCGTTAGTGCCCCACATGGTACTCCTCTCCGCCCTTCCCCATAGTGCCCCATAATGTGTGCCAGTTTATAATGGCCCCAGTAATTGTCCCCATTGTGCTCCTCTCCCCCATCTCCTATATTGGCCAACAGCATGGTGTGAAATGAAAAAAAAAATTAACACATATACTTACGTCCATGGGGCTGTCAGCAATGCAGTAAAGGCCTCTTCCATGCCTGTGTCCCTCTGCCTAGCTCAGGCGGCGCGATGATGAAGCCTGTCAGAGGGAACAGCAAGGTAGGGAGACGTCAACCCCTTGCCCCACTGCAGCATCCAACTGTATCGCCGTCCTGAGGTCCAAAGTATCTCACTGCCTCCCACTGCTTTCTTTCTTCCCATAGTGCATCCACATGTTGTAAAAGCAAATCTGAGCCATCAAAACAGGAGGCCTTCTTCCATTGCTCATTGGTCCTGTTCTGAAGCTCATATGCTCATTGTTGGTACTTTTAGTGACAGGCAGGGTTAAGCATGAGCACTCTGTGGCTATATAAAAATAAAAATCTGTCCTGGTCATGGGCTGGGCATACAGGTACATGGCTCAGTACATATAATGTAACTGTAACGAGCTGTGCTGTGGCCAGGGGTGCACCACCAATGAGGCCAGGTGAGGCGACCGCCTCAGGCAGCACCAGGTGGGGGCAAGAGGGGGGCAGCGGTAGGGCCATCGGCAATGAGTGATTTCATTGTGGCAAAGGGGGTAGGTTAAGAAATTTGCATGGGTGGGGGGGGCACTGTTTCAGTTTTTGCCTCGGACAGCAGAAAGGCTAGGTGCTCCCCTGGCTGTGGCCAGGACCGGTGTTTATTACGTTAACAAGGAATGGTCCACTTAAATGACACCAAGCAGAAATCTTGAAAATTGTGAAGAAATTGATATAAAAACTATATTACTTTATATAACTTCCTTATTAAACAAATATATCCTTTTAGTATCTCCAGAGTAGAGGCTGTCGGACATGATTGATGGCCGGCCTAATCAGTTTTAGCAGAATATAGGCAAAATTTTGAATCTGGGTCAATCTATTTGAAGGCTGCCCTTCCCTGGCTTTCCAGCTTCTTTTAATAAGGTCCCCACTGCAGTATAGTGCAGATGATGAATTTCTCACAAGAATGTTACATTTCATAGTCTAGATTTAAGGACTGGCCTACCATAAATCAACTCAAGAAGAATGTATGGATTTATCATGCATGATGGGATTGAGTTATACCTTCTGTTTTAAGAACACCTTGCTTGGTTTTCCAAATTGAAACTTTTGGAATCAAAAAAATTCTTGTTAAAGCCTGTTTGATGACAAACTACAGAGGAGGAACACTGTTAGGCCTCATGCACACGACCGTTGTTTGATTCCGTGTCCGTTGCTCCGTTTTTCGTGATTTTCTGCGGACCCATTGGTTTTCAATGGGTCGGTGGAAACCTCGGCAAATGCACCGTTTGTCCTCCGCGTCCGTGGTCCGTGATTCCAGTCCGTCAAAAAAATATAACCTGTCCTATTCTTGTCCGTGAAAAACGGTTCACGGACCCATTCAAGTCAATGGGTCCGTGAAAAATGCGGATGGCCATCCGTGTGTCATCCGCGTGCCGTGTCCGTTTTTCTTGCGGATCCCTTGGCAGGCACTTGGGAAACATTGTCAGCCTGTCTTTTGGTAAAATCTTTTGGGTCATGTCCACTAAAAAAAACGGAAGACACACGGAAACACAACGGAAGGCAAAAACGGACACGGATCACTGAACAACGGAACCCCTTTTTGCGGACAGCATAAAAATACGGTCGTGTGCATGAGGCCTTAGGCTACATGCACACATCAGTGAAAAAGGGACGCGTCATGGACGTTTTTTTATCTGCCGTCACATTTCCATTTTAAGAACAATGGTAGTCTATGGGATTATTTTCATGGTAGTTTTTTTGACAAAAAATAGAACATATTCTATCCTGTCCGTCTTCACTGTCTGACAGCCCCCATATAATTGAATGGGACCATTTGTAGCGTCCGTTTCTCAGAAAGGCATTAGTTAAAAACATGTCTGTTAAAAACTCACAGTATATCCATTTCTAACAGACTTTTTTTTTCACTCTCGTGTGCATGTACTGTAGCCCTAGTCAAGTTGGGATTATTATCTATTATTAAAGTGCCGTTAATTCCATAGCGCTGTACATATGAAAAGGGGTATACATACGTAATACAGACAATTGCATTAAACACGAACAAGACTGGTTACAAACTGGTACAGAAGGAGAGAGGGCCCACAATCTACATGGTATGGGAGGAGGACACAGTAGGACAGGGTAGGGTATGGCAGTATAGAGGCAGTGGGGTCACTGGATGTAGGCTTGTCTGATATGCTGGGGTAGCGAGTTCCAGAGTATGGGGGATGCACGGGAGAAATCTTGGAGGCGATTGTGGGAAGAGATGATAAGGGGAGAGGAGAGGAGGAGGTCTTGTGAGGATCGGCGATTGCGTGTGGGGATGTATCGGGAAAGTAGCTCAGAGATGTAGGGAGGGGGCAGGTTGTGGACAGCCTTGTATGTATTGGTTAGTATTTTGAACTGAATTCGCAGAAAAATGGGGAGCCAGTGAAGAGATTGGCAGAGGGGAGAGGCAGAGAAGTAACAGGCTGAGAGGTGGATTAGTCAGGCAGCAGAGTTAGGCCTCTTTCACACGGGCGTCACGTTTGACGCCCGGATCAGAGGCGGGTGCGTTGCGGGAAAATGCTTAATTTTCCGCGTGAGTGCAGAGCGTTTTAATGCGTTTTGCACGCGCGTGGGAAAAATCGGCATGTTTGGTACCCAGACCCGAACCCTGATTTCATCACTGAAGTCTGGTTTCGGGTTGAGTATTCTGTAGATTTTATTATTTTTCCTTACAACATGGTTATAAGGGAAAATAATAGAATTCTCAATAAAGAATGCTTTGTAAAATGTGCATTAACCTCTTAAGGACACAGGGCGTACAGGTACGCCCTAATGTCCGAGTCCTTAAGGTACGCCCTGTGTTTAAACTGCTACTGCACCCGATGTGGCCGCGGTAGCAACATGGTTCCTGCTGATGTAGATCAGCAGGAACCATATTCTAATGCCGAGGGGGTCATGTGACCCCCATCAGAGCTGGCGATCGCTGCAAACCGCAGGTCAATTCAGACCTGCGGTTTTCAGCGGTTTTAGTGATCTCTGATCCCCGCGGGATCAGAGAGTTAATTGCCCCAAAGATAATCATTTTAACCCCCCCTGCAGCCCCCAATCTTGTTATGGCGGCGGGGTGCAGGGGGTGGTTGCAGCAGCGGGAGGCGGTGCGGAGGCAATAGCGATCCCCGCCCGCCTCCCTTGTAATAATTCCCTGTTGTCTAGTGGTTCTGATCAGAGTGCCAGCACATTGCTGGCACTCTGATAGAGAAACGGCTGGCATCTGTGCTGCAGATGCCAGCCGTTTAACCCTTTCCTTACCGCGGTCCGGACGGACCGCGGTATGGAAGGTGTTAACAGGAGGGAGCTCCTCCCTCTTCCCATCGGGGGCTGCTGTGCCTATGCAGCCCCCTCCCAGGATGAGATCGCAGAGGGAGGGAGCCCTCCCTCCCCATCCATCACCCATTACTCTCTAATGGCAGTGGGTGATGAGTTACATGGCAGCAGGACGCTTTCAGAAGCGCTCCTGCTTGCCATGGTATAGTATCTTGTCAGACTCTGCTAAAGGCAGAAGTCTGACCAGACTGTAAAGTAAAATACAGTGCAGTACACTATATAGTGTACTGTACTGTATTATACTGACATCAGATCCACTGGATCTACAAGAACCAAGTGGGTCTGGGTCCAAAAAAATGTTAAAAAGTGAAAAAGTAAAAATAAAAACACAAATCACTGAATAAAAAGTAAAAAATAAAATACACTACACATATTAGGTATCGCCGCGTCCGTAAAAAACAGCTCTATAAAAATATCACATGACTGAACCCCTCACGTGAACGCCATAAAAATAAAATAAAAAATGGTGTAAATAAGCCATTTTTTGGCACCTTACATCACTAAAAGTGTAATACAAAGCGATCAAAAAGGCGTATGCCTCCCAAAATAGTACCAATCTAACCGCCATGTCATCACGCAAAAAATGAGCCCCTTCATAAAACAATTGCCCAAAAAATAAAAAAACTATGCCTCTCAGACTAAAACATGATTTTTTTTGTTTCAAAAATGCTTTTCAGTGTTAAATTTAAAAAAATTTAAAAAAAGTAGACATATTGGGTATCTCCACGTCCGTAAGAATCTTCTCTATAAAAATATCACATGACCTAACCCCTCAAGTAAACACTGTAAAAAAATAAAAATAAAAACTTTGTCAAAAAGCCATTTTTTTGTCACCTTACATCACAAAAAGTGTAATGGCAAGCGATCAAAACGTCATATGACCCCCCCAAATAGTGCCAATCTAACCGCCACCTCATCCCTCAAAAATTATACCCAACCTTATACGTGATTTGTTCTCGTTTAGGGTTGCAACGGATGCTATTCGATATCTGGGTATCACCCTTCCAGCTAATCCCAATCGGCTGTTCGCCCTTAATTTTAAACCTCTCCTGAGGAATATAGAATCAGACTTACAGAAGTGGTCCCCTCTCCACATCTCCTGGTTTGGCAGGATTAACGCACTGAAGATGGATATCTTGCCCAAAGTACTCTATCTACTCCAAACGGTCCCGTGTAGTCTCCCCAATAGATTTTTTACACAACTCCGCTCCATAGCGACCCGTTTTATTTGGAATGGTTCCAGGGCTAGGATTAGCTATAAAATCCTGTCTAGAACAAAGAGCTTAGGGGGTGGGTCTCCCAAATTTTTGTCTTACTACCGGGCGACTGTAGCGAATTGCATACTAGTGGAGGAACTACTGGGTTGGTCTTTTCATACTAGAGATAAGTTCCTTCAGGTCTGGAGTCCTTGGATGACCCATGTTAGGAATAGGGATAGTGGGACGGGGGAACGGACGCTTAGGGAACCTGGAAGATTGACGTGAGAAGGTGTATCTGTATTACACAACAATGCCTCCTTATCCCTTAGTGTTGTCCTTACCGTTGTCTCTCGCTAGGACACCACTAAACGGTTATATAGGGATATCTACACAAGACGAGTATATTGGCGGACTCATTGTACTGAATGTAGATGACATGTTTTTTGTTTATGTTCACTACTGTTTATTTTTGTCTATTTTCTTTTATCTGATTTGTGCTTTCTCAATACTGAAGTGTTGCAGATGGAATGTAATTTGCTCTATTACATATGTTCCTAGATCCTGTATTGTCGGGGCGGATACCCCAGAAGCCTTATCTGTCTTGAGACATAAAATTGTGAACGATGTAATAACTATATGACAGTAGATGCTGTATTTTGATCTGAAATTACTTAATAAAAAGAGATTTGATAAAAAAAAAAAATACCTCCTTAGTGCCCCCAGTAGAGCCAATGTCCCTATAGTGCCCCCATAGTGTGTGCCCATACCCCCTAAGGTGTGCCAATAAAAAAAATCCCCCCCTTAGTGCCCCTAGTAGAGCTAATGTCCCCATAGTGCCACCATAATGTGTGCAAGTTTAAAATATCCCTATATCGTGGCCCTTGAAGATGCCTCCATAGTGCCTAGCGTAATGTGTGCCAACATAAAATGCCCCTATATAGTGCCCCCAGTAGATGCCTCTATAGTGCTCTTGTCCCCCCTTCCCATAATAATGCCCATAATAATGTGTGCCTGTATAAAATGCCCCCTTCCCATAATAATGCCCATAATAATGTGTGCCTGTATAAAATGCCCCGTTAGTGCCCCACATGGTACTCCTCTCCGCCCTTCCCCATAGTGCCCCATAATGTGTGCCAGTTTATAATGGACCCAGTAATTGTCCACATTGTGCTCCTCTCCCCCATCTCCTATATTGGCCAACAGCATGGTGTGAAATGAAAAAAAAAATTAACACATATACTTACCTCCATGCGGCAATGTAGTAAAGGCCTCTTCCATGCCTGTGTGCCTCTGCCTAGCTCAGGCGGCGCGATGATGAAGCCTGTCAGAGGGAACAGCAAGGTCGGGAGACGTCAACCCTTTGCCCCACTGCAGCATCCAACTGCATCGCCGTCCTGAGGTCCAAAGTATCTCACTGCCTCCCACTGCTTTCTTTCTTCCCATAGTGCATCCACATGTTGTAAAAGCAAATCTAAGCCATCAAAACAGGAGGCCTTCTTCCATTGCTCATTGGTCCTGTTCTGAAGCTCATATGCTCATTGTTGGTACTTTTAGTGACAGGCAGGGTTAAGCATGAGCACTCTGTGGCTATATAAAAATAATAAAAATCTGTCCTGGTCATTGGCTGGGCATACAGGTACATGGCTCAGTACATATAATGTAACTGTAACGAGCTGTGCTGTGGCCAGGGGTGCACCACCAATGAGGCCAGGTGAGGCGACCGCCTCAGGCAGCACCAGGTGGGGGCAAGAGGGAGGGGCAGCGGTAGGGCCATCGGCAATGAGTGACTTCATTGTGGCAAAGAGGTTAGGTTAAGAAATTTGCATGGGTGGGGGGGCACTGTTTCAGTTTTTGCCTCGGACAGCAGAAAGGCTAGGTGCACCCCTGGCTGTGGCCAGGACAGGTGTTTATTACGTTAACAAGGAATGGTCCACTTAAATGACACCATGCAGAAATCTTGAAAATTGTGAGTAATTGATATAAAAACTATATTACTTTATATAACTTCCTTATTAAACAAATATATCCTTTTAGTATCTCCAGAGTAGAGGCTGTCGGACATGATTGATGGCCGGCCTAATCAGTTTTAGCAGAATATAGGCAAAATTTTGAATCTGGGTCAATCTATTTGAAGGCTGCCCTTCCCTGGCTTTCCAGCTTCTTTTAATAAGGTCCCCACTGCAGTATTGTGCAGATGATGAATTTCTCACAAGAATGTTACATTTCATAGTCTAGATTTAAGGACTGGCCTACCATAAATCAACTCAAGAAGAATGTATGGATTTATCATGCATGATGGGATTGAGTTATACCTTCTGTTTTAAGAACACCTTGCTTGGTTTTCCAAATTGAAACTTTTGGAATCAAAAAAATTCTTGTTAAAGCCTGTTTGATGACAAACTACAGAGGAGGAACACTGTTAGGCTACATGCACACATCAGTGAAAAAGGGACGCGTCATGGACGTTTTTTTATCTGCCGTCACATTTCCATTTTAAGAACAATGGTAGTCTATGGGATTATTTTCATGGTAGTTTTTTTGACAAAAAATAGAACATATTCTATCCTGTCCGTCTTCACTGTCTGACAGCCCCCATATAATTGAATGGCACCATTTGTAGCGTCCGTTTCTCAGAAAGGCATTAGTTAAAAACATGTCTGTTAAAAACTCACAGTATATCCATTTCTAACAGACTTTTTTTTTCACTCTCGTGTGCATGTACTGTAGCCCTAGTCAAGTTGGGATTATTATTATTTATTATTAAAGTGCCGTTAATTCCATAGCGCTGTACATATGAAAAGGGGTATACATACGTAATACAGACAATTGCATTAAACACGAACAAGACTGGTTACAAACTGGTACAGAAGGAGAGAGGGCCCACAATCTACATGGTATGGGAGGAGGACACAGTAGGACAGGGTAGGGTATGGCAGTATAGAGGCAGTGGGGTCACTGGTTGTAGGCTTGTCTGATATGCTGGGGTAGCGAGTTCCAGAGTATGGGGGATGCACGGGAGAAATCTTGGAGGCGATTGTGGGAAGAGGTGATAAGAAGAGAGGAGAGAAGGAGGTCTTGTGAGGATCGGAGATTGCGTGTGGGGATGTATCGGGAAAGTAGCTCAGAGATGTAGGGAGGGGGCAGGTTGTGGACATCCTTGTATGTATTGGTTAGTATTTTGAACTGAATTCGCAGAAAAATAGGGAGCCAGTGAAGAGATTGGCAGAGGGGAGATGCAGAGGAGTAACAGGCTGAGAGGTGGATTAGTCGGGCAGCAGAGTTAGGTCTCTTTCACACTGGCGTCACGTTTGACGCCCGGATCAGAGGCGGGTGCGTTGCGGGAAAATGCGCGATTTTCCCGCGCGAGTGCAGAGCGTTTTAATGCGTTTTGCACGCGCGTGGGAAAAATCGGCATGTTTGGTACCCAGACCCGAACCCTGATTTTATCACTGAAGTCTGGTTTCGGGTTGAGTATTCTGTAGATTTTATTATTTTTCCTTACAACATGGTTATAAGGTAAAATAATAGAATTCTCAATAAAGAATGCTTTGTAAAATGTGCATTAAGGGGTTAAAATTAAAAAACTTAACTTACCTTATCCACTTGATCGCGTAGTTGCGATCTCTTCTTCATTCATTAGCTGCCTTCTAAAGGACCTGTGATGAGGTCACTGAGCTCATTACATGGTCCAATCACATGGTCCATCACTATGGTAATGGACCATGTGATTGGACCATGTGATGTGACGTCACCACAGGTCCTTTAGACAGCAGCTAATGAGTGAAGAAGACAGAAGAGATCGGCAACTATGCGATCAAGTGGCTAAGGTGAGTTAAGTTTTTTATTTTTAACCCCTTAATCCACATTTTACAAGGCATTCTGTATTGAGAATGCTATTATTTTCCCTTATAACCATGTTATAAGGGAAAATAATAAAGATCGGGTCCCGTCTCTTAGCAACCATGCGGGAAAATCGCACTGCATCCGCACTTGATTGCGGATGCTTGCGATTTTCCCGCAGCCCCATTCACTTCTATGGGGCCTGCGTTGCGTGAAAAATGCAAAATATAGAGCATGCTGCGATTTTCACGCAACGCAGAAGTGATGCGTGAAAATCACCGCTCATGTGCACAGCCCCATAGAAATAAATGGGTCCGGATTCAGTGCGGGTGCAATGCGTCCACCTCACGCATTGCACCCGCGTGGAAATCACGCCCGCGTGAAAGGGGCCTTAAGGATAGATTGGAGGGATGCGAGAATGCTAGATGGAAGGCCACAGAGGAGAATGTTGCAGTAGTCTAGGCGGGAGATGATTAGGGCATGTACAAGCATTTTCGCAGACTCAAAGGTGAGGAAAGAACGGATGCGGAAGATGTTTTTGAGTTGGAGGCGGCAGGTGTTGGAAAGGGCTTGGATGTGCGGTCGGAAGGAGAGGGCAGAATCCAAGGTCACTCTAAGACAGCGGACTTGGTTTACCGGGGAGAGTGTGTAGCCATTGATTGTGATAGATAGGTCTGTTGGGGGGGGGGATGAGCAAGATGGGGGAAAGATGATGAATTCTGTTTTATCCAAGTTAAGTTTTAGAAAGTGAGAGAAGAAGAAGGAGGATATGGAAGATAGGCATTGTGGGATTCTGAATAGTAAGGTGGTGATGTCTGGACTAGAGAGGTAGATTTGTGTTTCATCAGCATAAAAGTGATACTAAAGGTCATGGGACTCTATAAGCTGTCCCAGGCCGAAATTATGAAGGAGTGTGCTATCATTTCAGTAATAATGGGGGTAAGGAATGAGCGGATGAAGAACATGTATCCTAGGTAAGGGGAATCCACCTGGTGGACTGTAGTCCTAATGCGGGCTGCAGACCCGAGTTGACTGAACTCCTGCAGTCCAGACTAGAAGGGGAGAAGTCAGAGCAGTTGTATCTTACAGCTGCAAAATAGCTGACGTAAAATCCCAGCAGCCGCCAAGTTGCGTCTTAGTAGACTACTAAGGCGCAACTTGGAGACTGATAGGGGTTTTCTTTGTCTATTTAGCAACTATTTTCCTGCTGCAGTGCCGGAATTGATTGGGTGCTGGGCTTCTTCCGCTAGAGTTATCTTACAGCTGGACTGCCGCTGGGCCACGTAGCCTCTGGGCTCACCCAAACTCCTGGATGACTGTTAGAAGCCTTGGAAATAAGAATGTATGAGTACATATGTCCTTGTACATCCAGTTACTGCCATGCATGCTTAGTGACTCTGACATTATAAAACATTACTGACGCAAAGCATGACACACAATAACTTACTGACACAGTGAATTACGGACACATGGCATGACACGCACATAGCTTACTCTTGCTGGCAATATACTGACAGATTGCATGACACACAAACTAACAAAAACTAAGGGCTCATGCACACAACCATGGTTTGGGACCGCTTTAGATCCGCATTTTGTGGGTTCGTATTTGGACCCATTCACTTCAATATGGCCGCAAAAGATGCGTACAGCACATGGAGTGTTCTGTACCGTCTTCAAAATTAGAGAACATGTTTTATTATTGTCCACATTACGGACAAGGATAGAACTGTTCTGTTAGGGGCAGGACATTCCATTCTGCTAAATGCGGAATGCACACAGCTGGTATCTGTGTTTTGTGGACCACAAAACAGGCAACGGTTCTAAGGGCCAGTTCGCACATTTTCGCCTCAAAACGGCCTCCTATTCATTTCAACAGGAATCAGTGCTTGCTTTTTTCCCCATGTGAAAAAAAGAAGCATGGAAAAAAGAAGCAGCGTGCCCTTGTGAGGGAATCGCCTTTTGAAATGAAGGGGAAGCATAAAAAGCATTAAAAAACAGCTCCATGTAATTCCATGCGGTTTTTGTGCATTTTTGTTGTGTTTTTTTTTTTTTTTTTGTGGATCCACACCAAAAATCTTGAGCTAACAATATAGCATTGGTTAAAAAAAAGTACACCCAAAAAACGAAATAAAAAACGCACAGAAAGAATGCTCTAAAAAAACACATTTTATGAGTGCAACACAACAATACGCGCTACTTCTATGCAACTTGCTATTGTGCAACTATTTTAGATCTGGGCTTTGGCTGTGAAAATACAGCCATATCATAGGTAAATAACGTGACGCAGGTGACTTACATTGAAGTCAGTGGAGTTAAAGCCACGCATGACATGCGACTTGTGATATAAAATGCAGCTGCATTCACACCATGTCACATTGTGACAACATTGACCAGCATCGCTGTGTAGCAGTACCCGTACTAACACCCCAGAATAAAAACCAAAGTTGCACCACCCCAATCAAAAGATAAATGAGGTCGTTTGATAAATGACCCCTCTCCAGTAAAAAATAACAGATATGCTCCAGATAGGCGTTTTTTTTTTTGAGGATCCGTTTCCCCAGATCCCTTGTAATAAATGCCTATCCTTGTCCGCAAATGTGAAAAAAGTAGGATATGCACTATTTTTTTTGCTGAAGGGAAACACGGACAACGGAGGCGGAACACAAATGGATGAACTATCATCATTTTTTTGCTGACCCAATGAATGGGTCTCCATCCTATCTGCAAAAAAAACTGAACGGATGCAAAGAAAAACAAAGGCCGAGTGCATGTAGCCTAACTCTGTGTCCTGCATGTATTGTATTGATGACCTGTGCAAAATGTCAGGCAACAAAATTACAAACCATATATTGTTTCCTCTGTGGAACGTAACATGTCTATATAAGGACTCATGCACACGACAGTATTTTGCGTTCAGTATACTGGCCGTTTTTTGAGTTCGGTATGTTGTACATACTGTATACTGTACCATTCATTTCAATGGATCCGCAAAAAAAAAAACGAATGTACTCCTGTATGCCTTCCGTTTCCGTATTTCTTCCGTTCCATTCAAAGATAGAACATGTCCTATTATTGTCCGCATAACGGACAAGGATAGTACTGTTCTATCAGAGGCCAGCTGTTCCATTCTGCAAAAAACAGAATGCACACGGACACCATCCGTATTTTTTGCGGATCCGTTTTTGGGGACCGCAAAATACAGAAAAATCCATACGGTCATGTGCATGAGGCCTAAGTTTTCGTTTGCTGTGCTGAAGATCAATATAACACTCAGGGTAGGACCACATGGTCAGGTTTCTGGATACAGTTTTGGAAGCCAAAATCAGGAATAGATGATAAAAGAGAGATATAAAGGACAGATACAACTTCTCTATTTTGAATTCACTCCTGGTTTTACCTTCCAAAACTTCATCAGAAAACTCTACCGTGTGGCCATACCAATAGTATGAGCCTGAGGATGCCACCAGTTCTGAAATCATGGACAGTGACCAGTGGACGGAGTAGACCACAGATTTAATGCCACATCAGCCTATGTACTAAGTAAATCTCTTAGTCATTGTTCATGTCTGCGCTTCCAGCCTCAACCAGTTCACACTCTTCTGTAGTCATTCCCTGTACATGTCAGCGAAGGCCTCATTTGTGCAGATCATCCTAATTACATGGAGCAGAGCAGGGATTGTATTGGTAATGCATCACCAGCAGCTTATGAGTGACAGATCCATGCTGTGAAAGTGATTTCTTCTAGCAGAAGTGTTAATTACTTTGGTGGTTAGCCTGCGAACAATCAATGCTGATTAATAAGCTCAATGCATTTTGCCCTTGCCACCGCTGCCTTAATAATAAGATTGATTTTCACAGTGGTGTGGCTTGTGTTTGCGCCTCTCATTAGGCACTATATAGTTGTCCAGTCCAGTCTGTAATTTATCATCATAAGACGCTATTGATATCAGTAGCAAGTTACAATGTAGCACACGGGTGCATGTTCTTCCTTTACAGTGGAATGCCCAGCTGTTGGATAATTCCTCCAGCAGATGCTTACTATATTTCTCCTGTGACATCTAGCACAAAGATGTGAATGTCCGAAGCGTCCATTTATCATATAGTGTAGTGCATTATACATTGTATACATTGCCCAAGATTCTACCCAGTATCATCATCCTCCCCCTTTATTTACGTGTCTATTGCTCCACATTATACAGCAGGCCACTCTTTTTATACACGATATAGCATGCATTATTTTTATCTCAGTAATGCCACTTGTCTGAAAATGGTAAAGAGACCCCTGATTCAAAATATCTTAGTAGAAGGGCCCATTCGCCGTTCAAAAGTATTGGCATATGTCAGCCTACACTTTTTCTTTCCATTCTATGGGAAAGCGCAACTGCTGATGCAAAAAGTGTACTTTTTCTTACATTGACAGTCTATAGATATCAGATGCAGCTGCCTGGCTCTTACGGAGGTTACATCAGACTTACAGTATATGTCGGCTGTAAGGATAAACTGAATCGAGTTTGGTCAGTACTGTGCTATTTTTCGGATGGCAGACGAAGCCGCTTTCTGGATTTGTTTCTGACGAATCCACTAAAATGGTGCATATCATTTTTTTTGGGAATTGTTAAATGTAATGAAACCAGCATATAGTTGTAATTACTACAAGACACAAGGTATAGCGTCAATCTACCTGTGTGTATTAACGAGAAATTGAGCGTCAGGCCTCAATTGCCTGTTTCTGGAATTCTATTTACACAGAGTTGGAATTTAAATGTTTTTTGGGACTTGTTCAATTCAATTAAACCAATATATAGGTGATAAATACCAATACACAGGCCAGCAGACAAAAGTATTTGTAAAGGATAATGAATTTAGGCTTAAATTAGTTTCCCTTTATTTCTGCGTTCACAAACATGTTTCCAATCAATATTTTTATTGGGGACTGATCATATTTAAACTAGCAGCATATATAAGTGATTACTACACCAATGGACAGGGTAGCACAAAAAAGCATCTGGGAGTGATAACGAATTTAGGCTTATATCCATTTCCCTATTTTACACATTTTTAACCCCTTGTACGGCACTGGTGGGGTCTTTAAACATAGGTCCACTTGCGCGTGCACTGGGGGCATTATGGCTGGTGGGTCTCTGCTGTTTCAAACAGCAGAGGCCCGTGGCTAATGTCCGTGACAGCAATGATGCCAATTGCAGACATTACAGCCGTTAGATGTCATGATAAGTTGTGATCCCAGCATGTAAAGGATAAAAAACCTGGAAGGGCGCGTTTCCAGGATTAATACCGACATCCCCGTGCGATGATCAGGGATGCTGGTAATTAATTCTAATAGGCTGAAATTACTAGAGCTGCAATTACTATGTTGACCAGCAGGCATGCCAACATAAGAAATCTGAAATTTGCATACTGTGCATATACTGTGTTTTGCAGTATGGTAATATTCAATAAAAAAAAAATTGTGGACATTGTAGCCTCCTAAAAAAGATAAAAAATAAAAATAAAAAGTAAAATAATACTAAAAATATATAAAAATTTTAATCGCCCTCCTTAGAGATATTAACATCATGGGCATCGCTGCATCTGAAAATGCCCATACTATTAAAATATAAAAACATTTTTCCAAAATGTCAAATGGCAAAACGAAAAAAAAAAAGAATCAAAATGGCCTATTCGCCATTTTTTAATCTCTTCTCTTACCACAAAAAATAAAGAAAAAACACACTCCAAAACACTGTAGGGACAAAACTTGTAATACTGTAGAGAAATTGCGTATTTTTTCCAATTCCACCCCATTTGGAATTTCTCCCGCTTCCCACTACATGGTATGCCATATTAAATGGTGGCATTTAGAGATGTGCGAATCGAAGCTGACGAAGTAGAATTCATTACGAATTTCAGGGAAAATTTGATTCACAAATTCGTACACCACAAAGCACACCCTCCTTGAGCTGCAGAACGGCATCCCCAAACATAGGCTGATATGTGACGTTTCCACCTGTTGGAATTCCACCCTCCATATGTTGGACCGACTATATGAACAGAGAAAGGCCATCAATGATTTTTTGATGATCCAAGCGGATATGAGTACTCCCCTGTGTAACTTCGATGTCAGCCAGTGGCAGCTCATGCGTGACATCTGCCGTTTGCTCAGGCCCTTTTGAGGATGCCATGTTATTTGTCAGTCGCCAGGACTACGGGATGAACAATGTCATTCCAATACTTCATGTCCTGGAACAGATGCTGGTAAATCTGGCTGGTCAGGGGACTGGAGACGTGATGCCTAGACCTCACGGCCACATGAACCCTGTGGGGGCTGAACTGGGGAGAGGGAGGACATTGGAGCACAAGCAATGTGTGGCGAAATGGGTGGTTTTTCTACACAGGTGACAGATCCCCCATAACAGTGCGTCATCCACAGATCCCCATAACAGTGCGTCATCCACAGATCCCCCATAATATTGTCATCCACAAATTAGCTCAAAACCCACCAAAAGCACACCTTTTGGTTCAAAATATTTTTTTTCCTATTTTCCTCCTCAAAAACCTAGGTGCGTCTTATCATCAGGTGCGTATTATAAAGCGAAAAGTACTGTTTTTTTGGGAGGGGTTGTTGATTATATATAGAGATGAGCGAACTTTAAAAAATAGTTCGGGTTGTGGTAATCGCCGCATCCCATTATGGATTCCACTACCGCGGACTATCCCGGCATATGGAATCCATAAGGGGCGGCTTCCACGAACCCGAACTGTTGAAAAGCCGAAGGACCTGGGGTGACGTCACCGTCATGTGATCAGTGCAGGGGGCGTGGCTCAGCACGGGATCAAATCCAATGGAATCCATAATGGAATGCAGCGATTACCACAACCCGAACGCCGAACTATTTTTTAAAGGTCGCTCATCTCTAATTATATACAAACTTGAGCATATACAATATATGTGATTACCACACTAATAGAACGTGTAGCACACAAAAGTATCTAGAAGTGATAAATTTGGGCCAAATCTTTTTCACTGTTTCCCTATTTTATACAATTTTACTCAATTGTTTTTTGGGAGGGTTGTTAATTATATTAAAACTAGCAGCATATATACATGATTACCACACCAATACACAGGGTAGCACACAAAAGTAACTGAAAGTGATAACAAATTTAGGCCCAAATCTGTTTCCCTATTTCACACGTTTGCTCAGGCCCTTTGAGGACGCTACGTTATTTGTCAGTCACCAGGAGTACGGGATGAACAACGTCATTCCACTGCTTCATGTCCTGGAACAGATGGTGATAATAATGGCTGGTCAGGAGACAGGAGACATGGCACTTAGATCTCATGGCCACATAAGCCTTGTGGGGGCTGAACTGGAAGAGGAAAAAGAGGGGGAGGAGGACATTAGAGCACAGGCAATGTGTAGCGAAATGGGTGGTTTTTCTACTCAGCTGACAGGAGAGGAGGAGCAGGAGCAGACAGAGGAGCTACAGGGCGATGAGGAAGACGAGACAGAGGACCCAGACATACCGTGGCAGTATGCAGTGGAGATGGAGGCAGGGAGTCCATCCGAGTCACTTGCACAAATGGCCTGATGCATGCTCACTTTCTTGCGTAGTGACAGCCGAATTGTCGAAGGATGACTTCTGGCTCTCCACTTTGTTGGACCCTCGCTACCGGTCCAAAATGGGGGCCTTTTTTACACCCACTGAGAGGAAGGACAAACTTAGTTACTACAGAGACATCCTATGTAGTCAATTGGCTGCTGCCTATCTGCGCCATCATCTATCCTGTCACAGGTATGACCGGGGGGAACCTCTGCACTCACGTTCCACTGCTATGGCTGCTGGGGAGCGGTGGGGTGTCAGGAGCAGTACCTGCTCCATCAGCAGCAGCCTGAGTCTACAGTCGCTAAGGAGCAGCTTTCTTTACCCGCATAGTGAAGAAACTACTCAACAACAGCAGCAGCAGGTAGACCTGGAGCAGGACCTGAATCAGCAGGTGGTGGCATACCTGGACAGCATCCTGCAAGCCGTCATTGAAGATCTACTGACTACTGGGCAGCCAACTGGATTTGTGGCCGCAACTGGCCAAGTTTTCTGTGGAAAAGCTGTCCTGCCCGGCCAGTAGTGTGGCATCAGAGCGGGTGTTTAGTGCAGCAGGGACCATAGTTACCCCAAAGAAAACTCGCCCGTCCACCCAAAATGTGGAGAGACTAACCTTTGTCAAGATGAATCAGGCGTGGATCAACCAGGATTTCCACCCACCAATTCCTGATGCATCATATTGGATCATCCATGCCACCTCACCCAAACCTTGAAAAAAGAGACCTGTTTCTTCTGTCTACCTGCCTCAGCTACTACTCTGATGCTGCCACCCGCCTGATGCCATACATCTGATGCCAAGTGCTCCTTCTTTCACCCACCTTTGTCAGCGGATACTGGTATTGTCACCCACCACCCCGCTCTGTCACCTTGCCACTCTGTGGTATCCTGATGCTGCTGCTGCCATTTCCACACTATGTCACCTTGCCACTCTGTGGTATCCTGCTGCTGCTTCCATCTGCACGCTAGGTCACCTTGCCACTCTGTGGTATCCTGATGCTGCTGCCAGCTCCACACTATGTCACCTTGCCACTCTGTGGTATCCTGATGCTGCTGCCAGCTCCACACTATGTCACCTTGCCACTCTGTGGTATCCTGATGCTGCTGCTGCCATCGCCACACGATGTCATCTTGTCACTCTGTGGTATCCTCCTGATGCTGCTGCTGTCGCCACCGCCAGACTTGGACATTGTGCCACTCTGTGGCCTCCTCCTGATGCTGCTGCTGTCGCCACCCCTGCACTTTGTCATTGGGCCACTCTGTGGTCTCCTCATGCTGCAGCCACCTCCATACTCTGTCAGAGGAAGGCCAAATTAATCAGTGACGTCAACACAAACTTACTGCTGACACCCTCTCCACTCTGTCAGGTGGGCTCTACTTGTATAAGCGTTTAATAGAACAGGTTCTGTAGACATGTATGTGGAATCAGCTGACGACAGTGTAAAAGGAGTGCGCTTCTTCTTGGTGCTAACATCGACCTGTAAGGCTTGAGTTATTAGGTCAGTTTTGGCCACATGACCGCCCAAATAAGTGAAGTGTGCAGTGATTCTAAGAGCGACGCCTGTCATCTGCATGTCATACTGACTCACAGTATTATTTCACTACCCAAGCAGACTCCCCATGCGTGTTACTGCAAGGCACAGTGTTGTACACCACTATAAAGGCTCTCTGCAGCCAGAAAATAGCCGGTTTTTAGCGTAATTCGCTGCAAATTTATTCGGATTTAATTTTTAAAAAATTCGCTCATCTCTAGTGGCATTAGAAAGTACAACTTGTTCCACAAAAAAAAAAGCCCTCATATGCATATGTTGAACATAAAAAGAAATTTATGGCTCCAGGAAGACATGGAAGAAAAATGAAAATGCAAAAAAAAAAAAAGTGCATCCTGAGGATTAATAAAAAAATATTTTTTTACCGTATTTTTTGCTTTATAAGATGCACTTTTTCCCCCCCAAAAGTGGGGCAGAAATGGCAGTGCGCCTTTTAAAGCGAATGCTGCCATTTTTACTTTGCTGACACTGATACATCGCAGGCCGCTATGCTGCACAGCGCGGCCTGTGATGTATCAGGGGGGAGGGAGAAGGGGCTGGAGGCCACACACTCTCGGTGGAGCCTGGTGCAGTCACAGCAATCTTCATATGTTAAGTGTAGTCATGTAATCCTAATTAAAATAGCACAATCCTTTGCAGTAGTACTTACTATCAAAGTACCATAGCAGGCAGGCCGGCCGGCAGCATAACGTCACTCACTCCGTCACTTGCCTGCTCCACCTGCTTCATTAATAAAGTGGGAGGAGCAGGCGTGTGACGGAGTGAGTGACGTTACGCTGATGGCTGGCCTGCCTGCTACGATAGTTTGATAGTAAGTACTACTGAACTGACTGCACTTTACATATGAAGATTGCTGTGCGCAGGCCCGATGTATTAGTGTCATCTTACGCTATATATGTGTCATCCACAGATCCCCCCCCATAACAGTGTCATCCAAAGATATCCCCATAACAGTATCATCCACAGATCCCATAACAATGTAATCCACAGATCCTCCATAACAGTGCGTCATCCACAGATCACATAACAGTGTCATCAACAGATCCCCCTAACAGTGTCATCCACAGATCCTCCATAACAGTGCGTCATCCACAGATGCCCCCATAACAGTGCGTCATCCACAGATCCCCCATAATAGTGTTATTCACAGACCACCATTAGTTCAAAACCCATTAAAAGCACACCTTTTGGTTCAAAATATTTTTTTTCTTATTTTCCTCCTCAAAAACCTAGGTGCGTCGTATGATCGGGTGCATCTTATAAAGCGAAAAATACGGTATTTTTTTGCAGGGGTTGTTGATTATTTTCAAACTTGAGCATATACAATATATGTGATTACCACACCAATAGAAAGGGTAGTACACAAAAGTATATGGAACTGATAACGAATTTAGGCCAAATCTGTTTCCCTATTTTACACGATTTTAATCAATTATTTTTTGGGAGGGTTGTTGATTATATACATATATATACATATATACATCATTACCACACCAATACACAGGGGGGGGGGGGGTTGATTATATTCAAGCTAGCAGTGCATATGCAACGGACAGCGTGATGGTAATAACGTCAGCATGTGAAGTATCCCTTACCCTTTAAAGGGAAGCTGTCACCTGCATATCATCTATTACACTTGGATAAAGGAAAGAAAAATTAAGTACCTTATATCCATATGTGTTCTTCTTTTAGTTGTGTCTCTTGTCTTTTCTGTAAAAAAAAAAAGCTTTAACCATTATGCAAATTAGGCTCCAAGGAGCCCAGAGGGGTGTTTATTCTCTCCCAAGGTGCCCAGGAACGTCCCCCGATGTGCCCAGCCCTCCTAAATTTGAATCAAAAGAACGCCTCCAGCATCTCAAATCGCCTCCCAGAGGTGAGGCACATTATGCAGGACACGGTAATAAATTTATATGATGACACAGGATCAACCATTACAGATAGTGGGGTCCAAAAGAGGTGGTAATGCCACTCTGGGGCGTTACACATATATACTTGTTTACTACTCTAATACAAAGGGTAGTGCAGAACATTATCTGAGAGGCCCAAAAATCTTCAGGCTACGGAAAGGTTCCAAACGAAAGACCCAGAGTCAGAATGTGGATAGTATCAGCACTAGAGCTTCACATGTTACCACTATAAGGCCTCTTTCACACAGGCGTCATGTTTGACGCCCAGATAAGAGGCGGGTGCGTTGCGGGAATATGCGCGTTTTTCCCGCGCGGGTGCAAACATTTGTAACGTGTTTTGCACGCGCGTGAGAAAAATCGCCATGTTTGGTACCCAACCCAAAGCCGGACTTCATCACTGAAGTCCGGTTTCGGGTCTTCTGGAGAATTGATTATTTTCCCTTATAACATGGTTATAAGGGGAAATAATAGCATTCTTAATAAAGAATCCATAGTAAAATGAAGTGGAAGGGGTTAAAAATAATAAAAGTTAACTTACCTTAGCCACTTGATCGCGTAGTTGCGATCTGTCCTCTCTTTCTCTGCATCAGCTAAGATCTACAGGACCTGTGATGACGTCACATCACATGGTCCAATCACATGGTCCATCACCATGGTAAGATGGACCATGTGATTGGACCATGTTATGTGACGTCATCACAGGTCCTTTAGATCTTAGCTGATGCAGGGAAAGAGAGGACAGATCGCAACTACACGATCAAGTGGCTAAGGTAAGTAAACTTTTATTATTTTTAACCCCTTCCACTTCATTTTACTAAGCATTCTTTATTAAGAATGCTATTATTTCCCCTTATAACCATGTTATAAGGGAAAATAATAAAGATCTGGTCCCGTTGCTAAGCAACCATGCGGAAAATCGCACTGCATCTTCACTTACTTGCGGATACTTGCGATTTTCCCGCAGCCCCATTCATTTCTATGGGGCCTGCGTTGCGTGAAAAACGCACAATATAGAGCATGCTGCGATTTTCATGCAACGCAGAAGTGATGCGTGAAAATCACCGCTCATGTGCACAGCCCCATAGAAATGAATGGGTCCGGAATCAGTGCGGGTGCTATGCGTCCTCCTCACGCATTGCACCCGCGCGGAAAACTCGTCCGTGTGAAAGGGGCCTAATACTCTTATACTCCTCCATGATGAACTCATGATGCTGGTGGATGTTAGTGACCTTGCGCTCTTCAATCTTCTGTTTGATGATGCCCCATAGATGCTTAATAGGGTTTATGTCTGGAGACATGCTTGACCAGTCCAGCACCTTTTACCCTTAATTTCTTGGAGGTGTGTTTGAGTGGGTTATCACGTTGGAATACTGCCCTCTGGCCCAGTTTCCAAAGGGACCATGCTCTGATTCAGTATGTCACAGTACATGTTGACATTCATGGTTCCCTCAATGAACTGTATCCAGGGCCGGACTGGGGATAAAAACCAGCCCTGGAAAAAGTTGCATACCAGCCCCACAACACTGCGTTGTTATCTACTTGTTTATAAAACTCGTGTATTTTAAAACACGTGTGTAAACACGAATATGAACTTTGCCCCACTATAGCTCTTTTTTAGAACCCCCATTGTTCATATTATTATAGTAGACCAACTTTTCCCAAACAGGATGCCTACAGCCGTTGCAAAACTACAACTCTCAGCATGCCCAGACAGCTGTCAGGGCATGCTGGGAAGATTTAGTTTTGCAACAGCTGGAGGTATCCTGGTAGGGAAACACTACAGTAGAGTGCGGATGACACTGTTATGGGGGATCTGTAGATGACACTGTTATGGGGATCTGTGGATGACGCTGTTATGGGGATCTGTGGATGACGCTGTTATGGGGGCACTGTGGATGACACTGTTATGGGAGATCTGTGGATGACACTGTTATTGAGATCTGTGGATGACACTGTTATGGGGGACCTGTGGATGTCACAATGATATGGGGATTTGTGGAGGACACTGTTATGGGGGACCTGTGGATGACAAAATGTTATGGGGGACCTGTGGATGTCACACTTTTATAGGGCACCTGTGGATGACAATGTTATGGGGGACCTGTGGATGACAATGTTATGGGGGATCTGTGAATGGCACGGTTATGGGGGATCTGTGGGTGACACACTGTTATGGGGGATTTGTGGATGGCACTTTTATGGGGGATCTGTGGATGGCACTGTTATGGGGGATCTGTGGATGACACTGTTATGGGGGATCTGTGGATTACACTGTTATGGGGGATCTGTGGATGACACTGTTATGAGGATCTGTGGATGACACTGTTATGGGGGATCTGTGGAGGACACACTGTTATGGGGGAATCTGTGGATGACACTGTTATGGGGCATCTGTGGATGACACTTTTATGGGGCATCTGTGGATGACACTGTTATGGGGCATCTGTGGGGACACTGTTATGGGGCATCTGTGGATGACACTGTTATGGGGGATCTACGGATGACACTGTTATGGGGGATCTGTGGATGACACTGTTATGGGGGATCTGCGGATGACACTGTTATGGGGGATCTGCAGATGACACTGTTATGGGGATCTGTGGATGACACTGTTATGGGGAATCTGTGGATTACACTGTTATGGGGGATCTGTGGAGGACACACTGTTATTGGTGATCTGTGGATGTCACTGTTATGGGGATCTGTGGATGACGCACTGTTATGGGGGATCTGCGGATGACACTATTATGGGGGATCTGTGGAGGACACACTGTTATGGGGGATCTGTGGATGACACTGTTATGGCGATCTGTGGATGACGCTGTTATGGGGATCTGTGGATGACGCTGTTATGGGGATCTGTGAATGACGCTGTTATGGGGATCTGTGGATGACGCACTGTTATGGGCGATCTGTGGATGACGCACTGTTATGGGGGATCTGTGGATGACGCACTGTTATGGGGGATCTGCAGATGACACTGTTATGGGGTACTTTCACACCTGTGGCATGGCTATCCGGCCTATCCGGGCTGTTCACACGCCGGGTCCACCATGCCGCAAGTAACTGTGCACTGCCGTGCTGTCGCTCTGTCCCCATTGACTATAATAGGGGCAGGGGATGGAGCTATGGCGAAGTATGGCAGAGATCATTGGACTAAAGAGTCGGACATGCAGTACTTTTTAGTCCGCCGATCTCTGCCATGCACTGCCGTGCTGCGCCATAGCTTCGTCTCCTGCCCCTATTATAGTCAATGGGGACAGAGCGGCAGCACGGCAGTGCACAGGTACTTGCAGCATGGTGGATCCGGCGGGTGAACAGCCCGGATAGGCCAGATAGCCATGCCGCAGATATGAATGTAACCCCATAACAGTATCTCCTCCACAGATCTCCAAAACAGTACATCATCCACAGATGGCTCCCCATAACAGTGCGTCATTTGCACTTATCACATGTATGCAGGAGCAGCACGAGGCTGCCTTATGCTATGAGGCACTCAGGCAGGATGAAATCCTCAAGGCAGCCACAGTCACTTACTTGATTAATTGAATTGGTGCAGATTAATAAATAATTCTTCAGGCCAGGGCTGGAGCAGGGGCCAGACAGTGGACACAGGGACAGGGACAGGGCCTATACCACACACCTCACACCAGACCAGCTAGTTCACTGCAGTGCGCGGGCAAGTCACGTGACGTCCTGAGCGGCGGCTCATCCCCTGCCTCATCACACAGCGCCTAACCTCTCTGTTCCTCCCGGCCGCCGAGTCCGACTCACTGCTGAGACTCCACCCCCCGCCCCAGCGCCTGCAGCCACAACAAACGCCAGCCAGTGAGTATTGCTGCGCGGTCTGACTGTAAGTAGGGCGGGCCGGCGGCCGCCAGCACTAGCACTGCAGCGGGGAGGAGCGGAGCGTCTGGAGCGCGCGGCAGCCGCTGCCGCACACACACACTGCAGGCTGCGCAGTGACATAAGTGTGAGACAGACAAGAGACAGCCTCCTCCGGCCGGCCGTGCGGCAGTCAGGGTACCGGCCTACCGGGAATTTTCCCGGTATCCCAGTAGGCCAGTCCGGCCCTGACTGTATCTCTTACAGCCGGTAGCACTCATGCAGCCCCAAACTATGACACTCCCACCACCATGCTTTGCTGTAGGCAAGACACACTTGTTTTTGTACTCCTCACCTGGTTGCCGCCATACACACTTAACACCTTCTAAGCCAAATAAGTTTATCTTGGTCTCCTCAGACCACAGGACATGGTTCCAGTAATCCATGTCCTTAGTCTGCTTGTCTCCAGCAAACTGTTTGAAGGCTTTCTTGTGCATCATGTTTAGAAGAGGCTTGCTTTTGGGACAACAGCCATGCAGACTAATTTGATGCAGTGTGTGGCGTATGGTCTGAGCACTGACATGCTGACCCCCCACCCTTTTAACCTCTGCTTCAATGCTGGCAGCACTTATACATCTATTTGGAAAAGATAACCTCTGAAAATGACGTTGAGCACTTAACTTCTTTGGTCGACCATGGTGAGGCCTGTTCTGAGTGAAACCTGTCTTGTTAGGCTGCCGTATGGTCTTGGCCACCGTGCTGCAGCTCAGTTTCAGGGTGTTGGCAATCTTCTCATAGCCTCGGACATTTTTATGTAGAGCAACAATTCCTTTTTTCAGATCCTCAGAGTTCTTTGCCATTAAGTGCTATGTTGAACTTCCAGTGACCAGTACAAGAGAATGTGAGAGCAATAACACCAAATTTGACACATCTGCTCCCCATTCACACCTGAGACCTTTTAAGTTAACACTAAAGAGTCACCTGACACTGGCGAGGGATAATGGCTAATTATACACAATTTGGCCATTTTCACTTAGGGGTGTACTCGCTTTTGTTGCCAGCGGTTTAGACATTAATGGCTGTGTGTTGAGTTATTTGGAGGGCACACCAAATGTACACTGTTATACAAGCTATACACCGACTACTTTACATTGTATCATAGTGTCATATCTTCAGTGTTGTCCCATAAAAAAGATATCATAAAATATTTATAATGGGAGGGGTGTACTAACTTTTGTCAGATACTATATATGTTTTCAAAGCCCTTTATATATTGGTGAAGGAATGTGTACAATTAACTGAGTAAATTTATGAAAGAGCTTTTCCAGGATTGTTTTTTTTTTTTTAACTAGACCCGCTGAAAAATATATACCCTCTTGGATGTTCTGGCTTTGTTCTAATAATCCCCATTCTGTTTACTTACAGCTGGAGTACAGAAAAGGTTAGGTGCACCCCTGCAGAAAATGACCGTCCTCAGCGGTTACATGTCACTGCTGGGTCATGTGCCACTTGGGGGACATGCCATCACTGAGGAACCAATCAGTGACTGCAGCGGTGCACGTGACCTCGTTCATATGCTGCCTAGAAGTAAACAGACTGGGGAATGAAAGATAACTAGACAGAGTCAAGGAGATGGAACGGAGTAGCAGAGAACAGGCCAGTATGGGTTTTTCAACAGGTTTCCAATGCTTCAGCGACCGGGTGGAAAGGACAGTTTCTTAGAAAACCCCTTTAATGATCAGAAATGAGTGTCAAGAATTTAAGGTGGGGCTGTTTTCATATGTCAGGTTGTAAGGGCTCATATGCAAGGGGCCGTAGTTTTGGCCCACATCCGATACGCATTTTTTGTGGATCGGATGCAGACCCATTCAGACCGCATAAGATCTTTGCTGTCCACATCTGTAAATCCATTTTGTGACCTCGCAAAACAATAGAACATGTCCTATTCTTGTCCATTTTCCGGACAAGGATAGGACATTTATGCAGGAGTAAAAAAAATAAAAATGGCGGCATGCACTCGGCTGGTCTTTTATGGATCGGCAATTTGCGGGCCGCAAAAATGGATGCGAACATGTGCAGGAGGCCTAAAACTGACTGCTTCTGTCACTTCAGAAGCCACTTTTCCAGTCATTTGCAAATAAAGCTTATTCTCTGCATAATGAAATGCTATACCACGTTCTAATATGGTTTCATTTTCAGTGACCACTCTTTTCAAGAACTCTGCTTGTTGTCAGTAAATGGAAACATTTACCTTTATACTGAAAACCCAACCTGACCTAGCCCTGTTCACAGAGCCAAGTATCTAAAGCTAAGAACTAAATCTGAAATCCAGATTTGAGCTGCTAAGAGGATTGCCTAAACAAATCCTCGTGTGAACATAGCACAGTCTGGTGCTGGTTCTACTGACAATCTGTCAGATCCTTTTTTTTTTAATATGATCCCAATGCATCCCAAGGTAAGAAAAAATGCATTCACTCCCCCCAGTAGGAATCATTTCTCCATCAGAGATACACACAAGCTAGGACTGGCCCACCGGGGAGGTAGGGGATTCCTCGGTGGGCCCACAGTCTCCTGCGCCTGGAGATAAGATGGAGGAGTAATTATTTCTCTTGTTTCTCAGGAGAGATAATTATTGTAGCCACTAGGTGGCAGTATGCCTTTGCTCCGTGTGAAGTTGTGTCGTCTACCCTATTTGTATTTTGTTTGTTGTATTTCCCTGTCTTTTGTATCTAGGCCTGAGGGAGACTCCTATTCATCCTTCTGGTGGAGGAATAGGTTTTTGCAAGTCCTGTCACTATACCAGGGCCCTACAGGGTGTGTTAGGGATCTTGGTTACTGTGTATGAACTTTCCTACCATTGAGGTCAGTTCATACTGATAGTGAGGACTCGGATTATGGTTGTTCTAGGAGGTGACCTTCTCCTGTACCCTAGTTTCCAGGCCTAGTTCCTGTCCCCTTTCCTCCTACGCTCGGTGTGGAGTTTCCCACCCACACCTCATCATCCGTGACAGATCCGCACTATTACCCTGCCTCGGATGACCCTAATGCCTCTGTTTCAGTTATGAACCTCTGTTTGTGCCCTTTGGTCATGTTGCTCTTCTAGCACCTTTGCTTGGGCTTTGTTGAAGGTTATGACCTGCAAAGGGGGTTGGACTTATGAATGAAAAATTCTGCACAGTGCGTCACATTCTCCAGTATTGACACGTATGGTTTACATGGCTGTAGTGATGATATTCCGTATTTACAGGCATCACTGCTGCCATGTAAAGAGATACTGGTGGAGTGGTGGAGGATTTAAAGGGGTTGTCCAGGTTTAAAGTTATCCTCTCCACACCATAGGACACAACTATATGATTTGATTCTGCGACCCCCCCACTGATCCCAGGAATGGGTCCTGTTCCCCCTTTTTAATGGTGTGTCAGGCCACACATATGCCCTGCTGCTCCATTTATTCTCTTTGGGACCACTGGAATAAACCTCTACCTCACCAAAAAATATCCACGCAACAGATATTGATAGAGTATACAAACTTTATTATCTCCAATACACAAAAAAATACATGTAGCATAAATTTCATAAAGGCAGTTAAAATAGGATCCAATGTAGCAGCATTTGGTAGGTCACACACAGAGTGGTCAGTAGATATCAAAATATAGCACTTAATCCGCCTACAGGGAATCAAATGACAAGTGAAATAACTTATACACAGGGTATGGAAGTCCATGTAGTTGTACATAAAGAAATGTACCCTCACAATCATTGGCCAGAAAATACTGAGCCCTGCACAACACAATTAGTTGAACAAGCTATCATAGTAAACATAAAATACCGACCGCAATGTGGTATGACCTCCAACAACTCCCCCAACGCGCGTTTTTATCTACATCATTAAAGTGCTCTCTTTTAAAGCCCTAATACTCTAAATGTGCCTCCCATTCACACCAGAGTGTCATCAATCAATTCAAACTCCAATGTCTCCACCCAAATCACATCACTGGGGAGCGTCACCTTCTTCTATGCGCAAATCACGGTCATCCGTGTGCGACTAATCACTGTCAGAGCGTGAAATATCGCGAGAGCGCGAACCTCCGTGCATGCACAGAAAGAGAAGGGGGTGATGCCGGAGCCATCTTTAGACCAGGTAAAGTGTTCATACAGATCACGATTACCCGCGCTTGCGCAGAAGGAGACAAGGAAGATGCCGGAGCCATCCAAGAACAAGTTACCCAGCGAGCACAATGTACCGTAGTCCATAAGGATCACAGAGCTATGTGCACGCACACTAGCATAAGGGAACCAGGTATATACGATACACAAAATAAAACGCTAATATTGGAAACCAACTCTCCTTGTCTACACCCCCCCCGGCAAATTAAAACTTTTATCAGGAAGATATCCACAGTAGCGAATTAATAAAATATATAAAAGTGAATATGACAAATATATAGTAATAAATATTTTGAATATATACTGTATATACATATGATTTATTTTTAACAATAAATTTCATTTATGATAAAAAACATAATTATCATCACCACAAATAATCAAGCGCAAAAAGTGAAAAAATAAAAAAGTGCAACAAGGTGACGTGCAGGTACAACATGCAGTGATAGGTTAAACACATAAATTATGAGAGAACAAAAATGGACAACATTTTTTATCATCTTATCACACTGTGGATATCCTAAACCTATAAAAAGTCAATTGGGGGACCAAGGTAAGTACATTCAAAAGACACTCCAGAAGACATATTTTCTCCTTTTTTCAATTATCTCTTTTTATCTTTTTTCTCTCTTTTTTTCTTCTTTTTTTTTAGCGCTTTTTCTTTATAAGATGTTATTATCAGCCCCATAATCTCCTCTGATAACTTCTGGACGCTCCACAATCAATGCTCTTATCATCCATTTGTAAGTATATTGATTAATTCTTGCATCCACTTGTGGAAACCCTGGCATCTTACCTGAAAAACGTGTACACGTCTATCCGCCATTCTGACAGTTTGACTGCAGTGGAGTTTTTCCTGAATACATCCGAGATCCACGAATATCGACGTAAGTTTCAATTGGAACTAGTCTTGTCTCATAATTTTTTTATTTTTAAAGGTGCGTTCTTCCTGCAGCACCAGGGGACAGCAATCGGGGCAGCTTGTGCACCCTCTTATGCTAATCTGTTCCTGGGGCTGTGGGAGACACGCATCTTCCTCACGGTCCCCTGCCCTATGATCGAGCGTGTCCTCTTCTGGGGGAGATATATAGACTATATTTTGATTATATTGCGGGGATCTGATGGGGAATTGAGACCATTCATTGGTGGATTGAATAATAATGAACTTAACATAAAACTTACGTCTAGGATCAGCAAAAGTGAAATCGATATACTGGATATTCGATTCAAGGTGGGAAAGGATGGGTGTATTTCATCAGATTTTTATAGAAAGGAAACCTCGGTGAACTCTCTCTTGCATGCCTCATTATCACATCCGAGGAATTTGTTTAGGAACATACCAGTGGGTTAAGTACTGAGGATCAGGAGGATATGTTCAACAGAGGAGGCCTTTGAAAGACAGTCTGAGACCCTCTGGCGACAGTTCCTACAGTGTGGCTATAATGAAAGGGACATTCGAAGGGCCTAGGAACAAGTGAAAGACACGAATCGGACGACAGTGCTGTATTCAAAAGGAAAGATGGATAATGAAAAACGGATGATAAGGTTAGATTCATCACGGAATTCGATGCTGGTTTCCATGATGTGAGACAGACCCTAATAAAATACTGGGATATTTTGGGAGTGTATCCTCAACAATCTGTAATTATTGGTCAAGCCAGCAGTGACCTTCCGGAGATGTAAGAATTTTTGAGATACATAAGTTAAGAGCCACTATCAAGTGCCGACCATTGGTCGGATCTTTGGTTCTAAAGGGGCGAGATGGGGATACAAACCACGTGGTAATTGAGTCGCATGTAGTAACATCGATAGAGCGGACAGATTTTGGAATGCCTCTAAAACATGGGAGTTTGATATCACACACACAGTCACGTGCACGACTGCGGGTGTGGTCTACTGGGCAATATGCCCATGTGAAAAGATCTATATTTGCATGACTTCAAGACCTGTAAAACGGAGGGTACGTGAACACTTACTGGCAATTGAAGCGGCAAAAGAAGTAGATTATATGGACACACTACTCTCCATTCCCAAACATTTTCAGGAAGTACATAATTCGGATGGTTCCCAGTTTAGATTCAGGGGCATTGATCGAATCCTGATATCACCACATGGTGGCAACTTGAAAAAATTGCTGGCACAATGGGAAACTAGATGGATTTATCTCCTGGATGCAATGGCACGGAATGGCCTGAATGAAGTGAATAGTTTCGCTCCCTTTCTTTGATCGCTTCCTCTGGCCGGGATCAGTTTATTCCCCCCCTGCGCTATATTATTGTTTTTATTTTTATTATTCTATTATTTTTATTAATATGTTAGTGTGTGCTCATACCCATGAGGTAGTAATATCATGTTTACTCATATTCACCGGTGTTTGTTATCTTATTGTTTTTCTTTTCTGTTAAGAGCATGTTTCCTATTGATTGTGGAGCGTCCAGAAGTTATCGGAGGAGATTACGGGGCTGATAATAACATCTTATAAAGAAAAAGAGCTAAAGAAAAGAATAAAAAAAGAGAAAAAAAAGAAAAAGGAGAAAATATGTCTGCTGGAGTGTCTTTTGAATGTACTTACCTTGGTCCGCTGACTGACTTTTTATAGGCTTAGGAAATCCACGGTGTGATAAGATGATAACATTTTTTGTCCATTTTTGTTCTCTCATAATTTGTGTGTTTCACCTATCACTACCTGCTGCACCTGCACGTCACCTTGTTGCACTTTTTTATTTTTTCACTTTTGCACTTGATTAGTTGTGGTGATGATAATTATGTTTTTTTTTTTATCATAAATGAAATTACACTTCTTATGGCACTTTATTGTTAAAATGAAATGATATGTATATATATATTCTAAATATTTATTACTATGTATTTGTCGTATTCACTTTTATATATTTTATTAATTCGCTACTATGGATATCTTACTGATAAGAGTTTTAATTTGCCGGGGGGGTGTAGACAAGGGAAGTTGGTTTTAAATATTAGCGTTTTATTTTGTGTATCGTATATACCTGGTTCCCTTATGTTAGTGTGTGTGCACATAGCTCTGTGATCCTTATGGACTACGGTACATAGTGCTCGCTGGGTAACTTCTTAGATGGCTCCGGCATCTTCCTTGTCTCCTTCTGCGCAAGCGCGGGTAATCAAAATCTGTATAAAACTTCACCTGGTCTAAAGATGGCTCCGGCATCACCCCCTTCTCTTTCTGTGCATGCGCTGAGGTTCGCAGTCTTGCGATATTTTGCGCTCTGACAGTGATTTGTAGAGCAAAGATAACCGTGATCTGCGCATAGAAGAAGGTGACGCTCCCCAGTGATGTGATTTGGGTGAAGACACGTAAAATTTGAATTGATTGATGACACTCTGGTGTGAATGGGAGGCACATTTAGAGCATTAGGGCTTTAAAAGAGCGCACTTTAACGATGTAAATACGCCCCATGGAAGAAGCCGCCGGGCGAAACACGCATTGGGGAGTTGTTGGAGGTCATACCACATTGCGGTCGGTATTTTATGTTTACTATGATAGCTTGTTCTACTAATTGTGTTGTGCAGGGCTCAGTATTTTCTGGCCAATGATTGTGGGGGTACATTTCTTTATGTACAACTACATGAACTTCCATACCCTGTGTATAAGTGATTTCACTTGTGATTAGATTTATTCTTAGTGTACACAGTGGTATGGGGATTCCCTGTAGGTGGATTAAGTGCTATATTTTGATATCTACTGACCACTCTTTGTGTGTGACCTACCAAATGCTGCTACATTGGATCCTATTTTAACTGCCTTTATGAAATTCATGCTACATGTATTTTTTTGTGTATTGGAGATAATAAAGTTGGTATATTTTATCAATATCTGTTTCGTTGATATTTTTGGGTGATGTAGAGTCGATATTGCCACGCGCACAATCTATTGTTGATAGGTTACAGGTGTTTTTTACCACTGGAATAAGCCAGCGCTGTACTCTGCCATCTCCAGCGACCCCATAGAGAATGGATGGAGAGGCAGGGCATATACTCGACCTGCCATTCAATCATGAAAGGGGATCAGTGGGGGCTCCAGCGTTCAGACCCCCACGGATCACTTAGTTATCCCCGATACTGTGGATACAGGATAACTAGAAAAGTGGACATATGCCTTTAACAGACGAGCAATTCCATTTTAGTTTGACACATTTTGAGCCAGATTTTTAATTTAAATTTTTTTGTGTGCAAATACAGCCACCGCTGCTGGATTGCAAAGTGGTCAAAACCATGGATACGTGTTGTATATAATCTGATGGAAAAGAGTCAATATGGACAATCACAATACATTAGTAAGTGCCTTGTATTACCTTTCTCTTCATTATAAATTCCATTTGCTGAAGTGAGACAACCCCTTTAACCCCTTTTGTGTGCTACACTTAATAGGGTTAGGCATAAATGTCTTGGTGTGTGCATTGTGTGTTTCCTATGTGTGATTGATGTGTGCTATATATGGTCTATGTATCAGTGGTGTATGTGCAGCATGTGACCCATGTATAAGTTTCTTGTGTGCCATATGTGTCCAATGAGTGATTGGTGTGCGTTGCATGTGTCTTGTTTCTGACTAACTGAAGTGCTGGATATCTATATATGTGTAAATTCTGCCACATGTATGTTTGTGCATTTTGCTGTCAATGTCTGCCATCATACTTCATCTTTAATACCACTGTATGAACACGACCGTTGGATGTTTTGCAGTCCCGGTGTGTGCATTCCACATTATGTGGAATAGAACAGCCGGCCTCTAATAGAACAGTCCTATCCTTGTCTGTAATGCCAAAAATAATAGGACATGTTCTATCATTTTGCAAAATGGCCATGCGGACATACAGACACGGAATGCACACGGAGTCATTTTTTTTTTCTGCGGCCCCACTGAAGTGAAGTGAACGGTACAGACATGGAAAAAAAATAAGTATGTGTGCAGGAGCCCTAAGGTGGGCCCCCAGAATCAGTTACACTGGTGGGCCCTAAGTACCCAAGTCCGACGCTGGATAAACACATACAGTATATCCGACTCCTCTAACAAGAAGACACATGAGCAGCAGAACCAGAAATCATGTATGCTAAGGAATAATAAGCAGTTGTCAACCTATTTATCCCATAATATCTCTTATCGTGACCATTGCACCCTGCTCTCTAATTGGAGAATATGCATGAGGAATGTTGTAGTATACAAGCTCAGATTAAATGATCAAGCAGACAAAAAGCTCATGTCTTGGCTTCAAGAACAGGATGATGAATGAATTTATGAATGGTGCCGATTCTGTGCGATACTTCATGGGGATAGGAAGTTCTCCAAGGAAATTGTAGAATGTAATGATTTTATTTAAAGACAAATTTAAGTAAAAAAACAAAAAACAAAAGAAAAAAACCATTAGGCCCCTTTCACACGGGCGAGTTTTCCGCGCGGGTGCAATGCGTGAGGTGGATGCATTGCACCCGCACTGAATCCAGACCCATTCATTTCTATGGGGCTGTGCACATGAGCGGTGATTTTCACACATCACTTCTGCGTTGCGTGAAAATCGCAGCATGCTCTATATTGTGCGTTTTTCACGCAACGCAGGCCCCATAGAAGTGAATGGGGCTGTGGGAAAATCGCAAGCATCCGCAAGCAAGTGCGGATGCAGTGTGATTTTCCCGCATGGTTGCTTAGCAACGGGACCCGATCTCTATTATTTTCCCTTATAACATGGTTATAAGGGTAAATAATAGCATTCTTAATAAAGAATGCATAGTAAAATGAAGTGGAAGGGGTTAAAAATAATAAAAGTTAACTTACCTTAGCCACTTGATCGCGTAGTTGCGATCTCTCCTCTCTTTCCCAGCATCAGCTAAGAACTAAAGGACCTGTGACGACGTCACATCACATGGTCCAATCACATGGTCCATCACCATGGTAAGATGGACTATGTGATTGGACCATGTGATGTGACGTCATCACAGGTCCTTTAGTTGGTAGCTGATGCTGGGAAAGAGAGGACAGATCGCAACTACGCGATCAAGTGGCTAAGGTAAGTTAACTTTTATTATTTTTAACCCCTTCCTCTTCATTTTACTATGCATTCTTTATTAAGAATGCTATTACTTTCCCTTATAACCATGTTATAAGGGAAAATAATAAATTCTCCAGAAGACCCGAAACCGGACTTCAGTGATGAAGTCCGGCTTCGGGTCTGGGTACCAAACATGGCGATTTTTCTCACGCGCGTGCAAAACGCATTGCAAACGTTTGCACCCGCGTGGGAAAATTGCACATAATCCCGCAACGCACCCGCCTCTTATCCGGGCGTCAAACATGACGCCCGTGTGAAAGAGGCTTTACTGTAGTATCTTCAGACCATTAGCAGTTTACATTTATTGTATACACTGGGAAAGCTCCTGGCGCATATATTAGATGGATCCATAAACTTCCTCTCACCCAGACTACCCTTTTGGCCTTTGTCAGACTGGTAGCTGTAAGGGATGCCATTTTTTTCACTGTATGGAACAAGGTTGCCAACCAGACAACAACTTATCCCAAAATCACGGACAGCCAACCTGTTTTTACGGACTAATTGGAAAACGATAATGAAAAGTAAAGATTATAAGTCATTATAAAGTAATTTATGTAGCTCAATATACAACTATATGCAATTTTATAACATGGGCGCCTTTGTGTAATGGATGCCACTCATTCACATCCATTAAACACATACAGCTGAGTTTTCCACTAGAAAATCTTCCCAATGGAACCTCTGACGGACACATGCACAGTCTGAGGTCTGCGGCCTGCATCGCAGAAGGTGGCGTAGAATGGCACTCAGGTGAGTATTGGTGTTTTTTTTTTTTTTTTTACTTGGGCATTTATGTAGCACTATGGGGGGCTTCACTGGGGCATTATAAGGGGCATTGCTAGCAGCAGTAAAGAGATCATTATCACTATAGTGGGCATTAATGCCAGCAACATCGGGTCATTGCTCACTGAGGGCAGCATGGGGGGCATTTAATAACTAGGGGCGCTATAAGGGTATTACTGGAGGCACTATGGGGGAATATTTAATACTGGAAACAATACAGGGATCAAATACCAGGGGATTTTTTTTATACTAGGGGCATTACTGGAGGCAATAGGGACATTTAGTAATGGGGCAGTATAAGAGAATTTTTAATACTGGGTGCACTATACAGGGTATTTTTGGGGAAATTATTACTGGGAACACAATTGGGGTATATTATTATTGCTGTAGGCACCTATATTTGGCAATATTAAAACTGGAGCACTAGAGGAGACATTATTATTACTGGGGGGGCACTATTGAGGGACAATATTATTGCTGGAAGCACTATAGGGGGTATTCTTATTGCTAGAGGCACTATAAGGATCATTATCTCTGCTGAGGGCACTATTTTTTTCTGCAGTACAGTATTTTGGGGCATTGGGGAGCAAAGCCGGCACAGTATTAAGGGAGTAAGCAGGATGACACAGTTGGGGCACCAGGATGGAGAGTTTGTGTTGAGAAGGTAGGGAGGATAATAATAAAAAAAGAGGAACCTAAGATATCTCTATGAAAAATGGAAACGAGACATGTCTGAAAGAAGGCATCATGGAGGTTTGGTCTGAATGGAGAGGAGGAGGAAAGAGAACATTTAGAGGAGACACACTGGATGTAAGAGGTATATAACTTTGCATTCTCCTGTATGACCAGGCAGCATGCTGACAGTATGTCTCACCTCTTCCAGCCTCCTCCTTGTTAATTAGTGACAACTGGGGCGATATTTTGTTCTGCTGGGGCAGTATATTGTGGGGTACTGTGGTATTTGGTTCTTCTGGAGCAGAGTATTGTGCTGTGATTTGGTATTTGGTTTTGCTGCAGAAAATGTCATCATGCATGGCCCTGTCAAAGTGCAGAGTGTGCGGCAGTTGCAGAGAGAACAGAGGAGCCTCTAGGAGTAATGGTAACGCCCCTGTTGCTCCTAGAGGCTCATTTGCATATGTAAAACATTTTTCTCAGCAATGCAGGCACATATGAACATGGGACCAACACTGAAGTCTTCAGCTGCCAATCACATATGCAACAGGTCAGCCAGTTTCATAGGTACAAAACTGCTGACAGATGCCCTTCATTAACTGAACACAAGCATCGCACGTTGTTTTGTTGTAGTTGACTCCTGTCATTTGAGCAATCCACTCAATGCATTAACTCTGCCACCTCCCCGTGTTTAGTGAAACTAGAGAAAGTAAAACTGGAAGCAGTACTATTAACAGCCCTTCCTGTTTTCCATCCTATAATGTGGATGTGAAGGCTTTACGGGAAGTGACAAGCTGATTGTGGAATTTCTAGAGCTGGAATCATTTACACAAGACAATGCTGTTAGATGTTTGTTCTGTTTGCCAAAGGTCATAATATCAGGCGGTGGGTGACCAGTGGTGAAACATACATGGACAGAAAGAACTGTTGTTTTCAATTATTTCAGTCTCCGTGAAGTAAAGATGCCATAAATTCACTTTTAGGCGCTTCAAAATGTAGGAAAATGTTTACCACACAAGTGGAGATGACAGCACGGATGTCCAGCACTCAGCATCTACAGAGTGGCCATCTGGACACCACCATCCAGTCACTGTAAATGAACCCTTTAGAATTGCCTATATTTCTGCATTGATTACTAATAAAATGTGCTCTCAATTTTTTCTGAGTCACAATTATAGACAAACTATAACTATATATAGATATAGAGGGACATTTATTAAGACTGGTGATTTACAAGCCAGTCTTAGTCCCTCTGCACTGCCGGTGGATGCACCAAAGTTATGTGGAGACGCTTGTGACATACTAAAATCTAAGACAGATCCCTTGTTGGAATAGATTTAAGTAATTTTTCACGCTAAAAACTGGAGTGGAAAATGATAACTGAGATGGGCTTGCCAGCCTGCCCTCTTCTTTGCCCACGTCATGCCCCTTTTCTCACCACTGGGGAAAATTTTGCCCAGATTTAACTACCAAAAAACATTCTGACAAAATCTGCAACATTAATGCGCTAAAAAGTGACATATAATTCATTATAAATGTCCCCCTTAGTGTGTGTCTGTGTGTGTGTGTGTATATGTATGTGTGTGTGTATATATATATATATATATATATATATATACATATATATACATATATATACATATATATATTGTGACAATGTGTCTGGAGAAGTGGTGGACGGGGTCTATGTGTGTCCAAGATTCCTCACTTCTGTCATTTAAAAAGCAACCAGGGAAATGTTCAGCGGTCTATGCAGACATCTCTGCAATTTGGGTTTGTATAAAAACCTGGTTTTAGGGCCTGTGTTGCTGGAGTGGGGAGAGAAGGGTGGGCCCCCACTCCATCTGGACAGTCCGGGTTTTGGGCTGTCAGGTAATCACTCCTCAGGAGTGCTAGTCTGATATAAGGCTGAGAATACAGAAACAGCTTGCTCCACCTGGGAATAGGTTACATGCTTAGAGCCTGAGAGACCACTCCTAGAGGTATGGACCTTGCTATTTTGTTTGGTGCCCGGTATTAGGTCGGCACTTGTGCAGTTAGGTTTCCTGCCGTATAGTTAGAGCCGGACAGGCTTAGAATTTTGTTTGTTATATATTTCTTTTTGTGGTCTGTACCTCACCTATCAATAAAACTGACTGAGGCCAGTTAAACGACTTCCCTGCTGTTTGGACTGCAATGTCTATGGTGTGCCTGTTAAACAGTGCCTGTCTACCCAGGAGACGACACCCCGCTAGCTGATCCCTTACAATATATATATATAGATTGTGTGTGTGTGTGTGTGTGTGTATATATATATATATATATATATATATATATAGATCCACACAAAGGGCCAGATTTATCATTACTCTTGCAGTTCACTCCACTTTCAAAGAAGGCGTATGTGTATTTGAGTCAAGTCAAATTTATCATGGGCTCTTTCAGAGGTTGATAAATCTGGTGTATTTCTGGTTCCTAGTTGTATTTTGGCTTTGTCTTTGGAAAAGTCGCAATTTTAAAAAAGTGATTTTGTCAAACATAAGCATGGTCATGAGTGGAGTGAGTTTGCGCAATTTTTTGCGACTTTTTTGCGACTATTTAAAAAGTCGCAATAATAAATCTGTCTTGCAAGTGATTTACATACGACAAAACGCCCATAAACTTGGTTTTGGAGTGAGTGGCGTAAGTCTCCAAAAAGTCGCAAAAAATTGCGCAATTTGGCTTTTTGCGCAATTTTTTGCGACTTTTCAACTCCAGAAAAGTGACTTAGGCTAATGATAAATCTGGCCCAAAGTCTATTTAAACTAACACACAAACAGTTGCACAGTTCATGTATTTTATTGAGCACATTGAGTAATCATCCACAGTACAGGGAGAAAAAGTAAAAGTAAGTGAACCTTTGTTTTTAATGACAACAGCTCATTGGCAAAAAGATGTTTCAAGATGAGAGTGGAAGTGTGGGTTTCACATGTCCTTTGCTCATTTACATAAAGGCACACAAAGCCTGGTTACTGACAAATGTGTTCTTCTCAAGAAAAACTGGTTAGTGCAAATTGTGCCTCAATGCAAACAACTTTTAGAAAAACCCATTAGTCATGTTATAGAGATGCACAAAGCTGGAAAGGCTACAAAAGCATTTTAAATTGTAGATCAATCCACAGTTAGATACATTATCTACAAATAAACAGTCCTGAAAGAAGTGAGAGATAACCCAAGGGTAACACCAAAAAAGTCTAAATACGTCTTTACAAATTGCAAAATCATCTGTTGATGTGTCCAGTATTAGAAAAGCAAGGAACAAGTGTGGTATTGATGAACACCAGGAAGAAAGCTAGGGTTGTGTATACTAGAAACAACTTGACAAAAAGTTAAAAGTATTTTAAATAAAGAAAATACCTGTGGAGTGGTGCCAACAATGGTCCCACAACACTGATTTCTGATAAGGTGAATATAACTCTGAGACAAATAAATTAAATTACAATAATGGTCACATGTACATGCATGTAAAGAAAAAAAAAAACTAAAATTCTAAAATACTGTAATAGTAATAATGTGACATCAAAATGCCTGTAGTGCAAATAAAAAAGAAACAACCATAGTGCTATGGGCAGAAATGGGGAGTTGTAAATGGTCTCCTAGTAAAAAATGCTGTAGGCATGTATCGCTGCAGTGCCATTTACTCAGTAGATGAAACATATGGAACAAATTATTACTCATATGTGCACATACACATGCACCAGCCATATGGATGCATAGCAGCATTCTGGATCAAAGACTGCACATGTCAAAAGAAGAGGCTACTTCCTTCTATCTAGGGAAGCTATGGTATAATTATAGCAAGACCATACATTCAGAGGGAGGCTTGGTAATGTGCGTGTGTGTAGTCAAACTACCAACAGGAAGGGAAACTTGGTTATATATGAATGCGCTAATGAATTCCACAACAGAAAGAGAAACTCCCTGCCTTGAATGCTGGAGACTGCTACTAAGCGCAAGTAACCAACACTGCAGCGCATTGTCCATGTGAGGAATGGCAGAATCACCAGAAACTGAGCTTATTATATGGACCAATTTATTAAAGAGAATGGACATTTTATATTGTAGAGCCATGAAATGTACTGTATATAAGCCATATATAAACATTAGGTCAGGTACAAGTATTAAGCATCTTAATAAAGTATCTGATTGGAAGGGGTCCGAATGTTGGGGCCCCCACTGATAACTAGGGCATGGCTTGTGTTCCTCTGTTTGAATAGAGCAGCTTATACTCGATTATTAGAGATGAGTGAAGTTTTTGAAAAAATTTGATTTGGCGACTTTATCGAAGTTAGCCAAGACATGTGATTAGTTACTAATTAATTGGGTATACTCAGGCCACTCTGCCTTAGGTTATGGCCATATGGAGTGACCATGCTGTGGGCCAGTTGTGGCCATGCTGTGGTGAAGAACCCCGTGGCCAATTAGCCTGTGGCTGCCTTTCATGTAGTAATGAGGATCGTACTGTATAGTCCTTCTTCATTGTTAATCGCCTATAAACAGTTGCTGGTATGGGGTTTGGCTCGTTAGATGGGGAACAATATACATATTACTGCTGTTCTTACCTACATCTCCTGCAAGTTATTTGACAGTAAACACACAATGTTAATCAGGTCTGGCATACCCACTTCTCCAACCCCAGTGCCCTCCTGCCCTACAGGTAGGAGCCCTTCTTCTGGCATCTGCTTTTCCTCCTTTTCAACATCATCTAATATCGATGAGAATATGTCAACAGGAACATCCAACTCCTCCTCTTTCTGCATCTTGCTGACTTTTCTAGGATATGGAGACTTTGAAGGATGATTTGGAAGAAGTAAAGCCAGCAAAAAATGAGGATGGTCATCATTAAGACCTGACCCCACTAAGGGAGAATGGATGGTACTAGTTGGTATGCTGGCAATAGAATAATAAAGGCATCCATATTAAATATCTTAGTTTATGGCTGATGTAGGAATAAGTAAATGTAGGAATAAACTAATAAAACTGATGAAGCATAACTATCCCTGCACTCTCCCTCTCCAATATTCTTCTATTAATCGTTTTCAGCAACACTGTCCCTAGAGCCTGAGCGCTTGCCACCTCTCCCCCTATGCTCAGCTCACAGGACAGTGGCGGAGACCATGCAGAATAAGGGTTTTACAGGGCTGTGACATGACAGAGGATAGCGATCTGTGGATTGGCTGGCTGCACGGCATTATGGGTAATCTATCGTTTCCGGGCTTCTTACTTTCACTTTGTAACACGTGCAGCCGCCATTTTAGGAAAAACTGATTCGTTACCACGAGGTGGGAGGACAATTGAATTAGTTGTGAATCGAACTTCCTAAATTTTGGATCAAATTCCACTTCGAATGCTTTGTGTTGCTCAACACTATCGCCATCTCTGGTACCCCCATAAAGCTGATTGGAATGGGGGACATGCATATGTGTCTGTCATTGAATTCAAGTGGGGGAACCCCGTTTTAGTTATCGGCAGGGCCCCAGTGGTCAGACCCTGCCGATCAGACTCTTATCTCCTAGGCTGTGGGTAGGGGATAAGTTGTTGTCATTGGACAAACCCTTGAAGGCATACTCCCCTGCCCAGTGTGGCCTTAGGCTTCACAAAATTACTCTACATTAGTGTGTCTGTCAAATTTTGAGGCTCTCCTAGATGTAACCACGGGCCACCTCGAAATAATTAATGTGATGTTAGAGTCAGTGCACAAAATATCCCACTGAATATTTTCATTGACTATTGTAAGTGGTAATAAGCCTAAGTTCATTATCACTTTTCCATGGCCTGGGTTGTAATAATAAACCAGGATCACTGGCTCTAACCAGTTGATATGTACCTGGCTTGTTCCCTGAAATTTTGAAAGCCTTAAAAACTGACTGGCCAGGAAGCCATTCTTTAAATGATCTGGATGGAAACTGGAATAATGTAATAAGTTGTAAGATGTAAGTGGTCAGATGAGATGGTAAAACAGAATAGTATCGTAAATTACAGAGTTGGCAATTAGCTTCAGTAGTATACCTATAATTTGGCCAAAGTACCACATTACTGCCAGTATCAAACTGGGGTTCCTTTGGCCCACCAGAGGAAAGTATTCTCAAGGTCCAACCCCTATATCATCCATAGAAATCAATAGGCTTTAAATCAAAGAAATAGATCTTAGTGGTAAGCAATTGACTCCAAAGGCAGCCAAATGTTTTAATTTCTCCTGGATCTTAGGGCCCCATTATGGTAGAGCCTGGGCACACCAGAGGATTCTCGGGTACTTTCATGGGCCAATCTGACCCTGCTTTCCATGGTATCTGCGTTCTTCACCAAAAATCAATGGGTTGTTCTGTACAACTCACAAAGCTTTGTGTTTGGTAATATTTTTCCCTTTAATAATGGGCCATTCGGGTCTCTGGCTCAGTGTTCAATCTCAGGGTTATGAGGAGAATTTAAAGCAAATGTGTCAACAAAAATGTTATCTGACAGTTAAAACCAGATAGTAACACATAATTTTTTCTAATCTGTTTTTATTTTCTGATTGCAAATTTTTTAATTCTCTTTCCTGAACGTGATTAAAGGGGCTGCCAACTTGCTTCATCTGTTTTAACAGCATTTAGAAAGCAGTAAGAAAATTTAATTGCTTTACGGCAGCCACTGGGCCATAAACACAATGGTCTGGAGGGAAGCTGATTGACTTCTATGGGGGAGTTTTCTAGGCATGCTCTCTGACGTGTGCAAAGGTCATTCATTGTACAAGAAAAGAATAGATAAGGTTTGAAAATCACCTATTGTGAATGGTGGATCCTGTCTTTATCTGTCATTCTAATTATGCCTGTAATGATATCACCTCTGTGTATAGACAAGCAGGTAACTGCAGTAAAGTGATCTGTACAGACCAAGAAGTTGCACCTATTATTAGGTTTAGTGGCCAGAGCGAAAACTGCAGGATTTTATGCTTTTTGTTTAAATATAGAAATTGACATGACGAATTAAAAATAACATCATCAAAAATTCTTTTAAAGTATGTTAAACATAAAAACATGATTTAAGCAATAGGCCATTTTATGATGACATATTTGCTTGAAGACAGGCACTAACTGCTAAAGCCTTTGATTCTTTGATGTCTGAAATCAGTTTCTTCTTTGTATTCAGAACAGTGCTTCACTTCTGTGGGGTCTTCCAGTGTATTGACTTTGGCTTGTTTCAGGATTTACCCCTTGTATACTGATTAGGCTTCTACTGACTCCTGGCTTAGACTTTGGTTTGTTTTACTCTCCTGATACTCCTTACCATTTGATAGATCTGCTATCTGTGAGCTTGCACCTGTTTTCTGCCACCATACTCTGCAGATGGAACCTGAGTCCCTAGCAGCCAACTTCAACTGGCCTTGCGGTGGACTATGGTGAACACCTAGGGGTAGCCTTAGATGTACTAACTGGAGTAGTGAAGGAAACAAATTAGGAGTCTGATGGCAGCAGTCCCAAATAGTGACCTTGCATGTTTTCCTCTCTTCTGTATTCATAACATAATTACAGGCCCAAAATAAAGTTTTCATATACAGCATAGGCATCATCTCATGGAAAAAAATGGGCTTCAACATCAGGAGGCCACGCTTGCCCAATGAACGGCTACAAAACCTACTCCTATAGTTCAACTCTGAAGTTGTAGTGGGGTTCTGTATACATAAGGGCATTTGCAGTATGTCCATTGTGAAACACGTATGCATATTGCTGTAATTCCTTTCATCAGGTTGCTTACACCTGATATGTAGACACACCCAGTCACCTCTAGGTGGTGCTGGTGCTAAATACTATAGTTCTATATATAGATCAGGTTGCAGGAAGTGCAAGGGAATAGAGTGGAGTGAAGCTTATTGAAAGCAAGATCAGCCTCTAGACAAAACACTGAAGTATGATCAGTGAAAATTTAGTCTGTAGCCAAGGGAATCTAATCCCAAGTCAGATACAAAAGTCAGACGCCTCATCCAGACTGCAGAGTTAGACAAGGGAGCCGCTTAACTACATGGGGCTGGACCTGCTGAATTCATAAGTAAAAGAGAGCTGACAAGTAGCTACCCCTCTGAGTTGTGCGCAGACCAAGTGATCCAGTGTGGCAGGGAGTATAAGGAAAGCCTGGTAGAGGTCAGCATGATGTCTCAGCCTATGGACTCTACTTTCACACAGTAAAAACAAGATTAGGCTACAGTACCTGTCCACGTTCTTTAGTTAAGTCTAAACCTGTATTTGGAGCCACATTCCTCTATGGACAGTGTGGACAATACTAATGGAAACTGTAAGTAAGCTAAGGAAGATACAGTATATGTACCTGTACTCCACACCTGGAAGATAGTCAGCCAGAAGTTACAATAGCCTGAGTGTGACCAGAGTCAATACCTCACCAAGAGCCTGTTATTAGGATTACAAATATAACTAACTTGTGATATCCTTTGAATGGATTGCAACAATCTGTATATCTACCTCAAGGTAAGTGATTCTCATGTTCCAGTTATTTATTCAGACAGACTCCTCTTCATTCTACCAGCTCATTTGCACCCAAAGCTGCTGGCATCACAAACCTCAGGAACCCTGCCTTCCCTGCACCTTAAACCGACATCTGGCAGAAGATCCCTCAGTACTAGAGTGTGCCCCCCCCTCACTGCACGCTGACCCAGGGGGCTCTGCTAAAACATGAGTACCAACTACTACACCCATCAGGCCAACACACTCACTCACGCATGCTCTTGAAGCCCGTTCTCTGCACTATGATTTTCCAGATTCTGTGGCAAAAATCTTTTGTGACCTTACTAGAGAGTTGCAAGTTATACTTTTAATTGAGGCCACACACATCTGGTACAGAGGAGCAATGGGTGGTCTCTACATGTCTCTTTTACAGGAGATCTACAAGCCTAGATCTTCTCCTTGGATTCCAGAGTCACTGAACCATTGTATATAAAGACATTCAAGATATGTTTAGTTGACCTATTAGTGAGTCAGGACCCCGGGCCAATGAGACTCTACATCCAATCCCAGAGCTAGGCAGAGGATTTAAATTAGGAACTAGCTGCTTGTTAGTGTCTGTTCCTGGCTCCAGTCTGTTCTTTGTGCTCAGAACAGTGCTGCGATTTCTATGTATTAACCTAGGCTTTTTTCAGGATTTACCACTTTTCTACTGACTAGGTTTCTATAGATTATTCTGGCTTAGACTCCTTAGTTTGTTTCTAGTGTAAGAGGGTGCAAGGTGTCATATGTGATGGCAGGTACGTGTCACCGAGGTTGCTGGCCTCGGTGAGGTAAGAGCCGGGGTTTTTGGTCTGCAGCAGCTAGTGCTGCTCTGTTAAATAGCATGGCTGCAAAGCCGATCCGGGCCGGCTCTTACTGGGAGCAGCTAAAGAGTAGGGTGGGTGGCTGCTCCCCACGGTCCAGTCCATGTTTTGGGCTGGGTATAAAACGCAGCCAGCAGCTGTGTCTGAGGGTGTGATTATCCTGGAGCCTGCAAACAGGGCTGAGGAATTCTCTGTCCTGGAGGAAGGAGCTCAGCAAGGTGGTGTTGCCCTGCGACCTGAAGGTGGAATCGCCTGCGGCTGAGCCGACTGCTAGGTGTGAACCCGCACCTAAACCACCCAAGGTGACTGGACCCTGTGTTGGCCTGTTTTTGGTTTTGCCACATGATTTCTGTTGTGTATGAACTGTCACCAAGAGACTGTTTTCATTTCTGGTGTGCAAGTGTGAATAAAACACTGTTTGATGCACAATCTGGACTCCTTGTTTTGCCTCTAAACTGCACCCGCACCGCTGTCTACCAGAGCGACTCCCCACATTTGGTGGAGGATGCGGACATGCGCAGTGAGGCTGGCGTGAACGCCGAACTTTGTTTTTTGCTGGGCAAAAGTGAATGTCCTATATTAAGCCGGCAAAGTTGCAGCCTGTGATCCCCGACAAAATGGAGGCGGCTGTGAAAGCCCTCATAGAGGCTAACGTGCAGCAGCGGGAGACCAACCAGCTACTGCTACAGCACGTGATGGCGTTGCAAGCGGCAGGAGCGTCCCACCGCGTCCACGATGCCCGGAAAGCTGTCCGTACCGCGATCCCTAAGATGACCCCCTCGGATGATGTTGAGACCTATCTGGCGGTGTTCGAGAAGGTGGCCGTGAGGGAGAAATTACCCCGAGAACAGTGGGCAGAGGTCATCGCTCCGTTCCTGGCGTCTGGACCCCAGCAAGTATTTTTGACCTCCCAGGTGACCAAGCAGCTGACTACCCGACTGTGAAAGGTGAGATCCTGGCAAGACTGGGGTGAATGTTTTGGTCCGGGCCCAGCGGGTGCATCAGTGGGAGTTTAACCCGGCTGAACCCGCCCGGCCACAATACTATGACTTGCTACAACGGTTGCAAAAATGGCTGCAGCCAGACATACTGACTCCCACTGCTATGCTCGACCGTCTGTTAGCCGATGTCTTCTGGAGGGCTTTGCCTTACCCTCTCCAGCACTGGATCGGCCAGGTATCGCCCACCAATGCCCTGGAGATGGTCGACCTGGTGGAGCGGCACGAGGCCACCAGAAACCTGCAGGGGAGTCTTGCTGGGAAGGGGTCAGTTAAACCCCGGAGGCCTCTGCCCCAGTTCCAACGTCCGCGACAGAGCGGCCTGCACGGAATATACCCCTGCGAGCCCGCCTCCCGTGGTATGCTGGAGGTGTCAGGAGCCAGGCCACATCAGGGCCGACTGTCCGCATCGGGATGAGCTGATGGAGGTGAACTACGGGGGTCGCCACTCCTTGTATGCACGGAAGCTGTGCGCAACTGGCACCCGTGAGGTGCAAGACCATAACCACCTGTGTCAGGTAGAGGTGGGAGATTCGCTGGCGGTGGCTCTGCTGGACTCCGGGAGTTTAGTCTCCCTGGTAAGGGCTGCCCTTGTACGGCCTGCGGAGTATACTGGCCGTAAAGTCGGGGTCCTGTGCATCCACGGAGACCTGAAAGACTACCCCACTGCACTAGTGACTTTGTCCACAGCGGCTGGTAGGTGGACCCACGAGGTGGCTGTCGCTACTACACTCCCACACGAACTAATACTTGGGAGGGACTTCCCCGGTTTTCCGGCGCTGTGGCCGGCAATAAAGGTATCTGAGGGACCCGAGACAGGGGTGACCCTAGCAGAGTGGCCTGATACCGCTGGAAGGCCAGAACCCTGTGAGCCCGAGTCTGAAGGGCCGGCGGTAGGGGTGACCACTGCTCCAGCGGTAGAGGGGGAAACAACCCCACTGAGTGTAATGGTGGGAGACACGGAGGACTTGCCACCGGGACCTGAGTTGGCAGACCTCAATGTCTCCGGGAAAATTTTGGGACCGCACAACACCGGGACCAAACCCTAACCAGGGCCTGGGAGAATGTGCTGGAAATTGATGGTAAACCCCAGAAACCAGGGGCTGAATTAATGTTCCCACGATTTATTGTTCTACAGGATATGTTGTATCGGGTGAACCAAGTCCGAGGTGAACCTGTTGAACAGTTGGTGGTGCCCACAGCGTATCGCAAGCTTGTCATGGAGCTTGCCCACCAACATGTTCTTGGGGGACACCTGGGGTGGCAGAAAACCCAGGACCGCATACTGCAGCGGTTTTATTGGCCCGGTGTGTTCAAGGAGGTAGAAGATTATTGTAAGTCCTGTCCAACCTGTCAGATAACTAGCCCCCAGCCTCATTTCCGTAGTCCTCTGGTACCTCTGCCAATTATTGAAGTACCGTTTGAGCGAATCGCTATGGATTTAATTGGGCCTGTACCAAAGTCTGCCAGGGGCCACCAACACATTCTGGTAGTTCTCGACTATGCCACTCGGTATCCGGAGGCGGTGCCTCTGCGACATACCTCAGCTAGGCTCATTGCCAAAGAGTTAATGGAGATGTTTTCCCGTGTGGGCCTGCCAAAAGAGGTTCTGACAGACCAAGGGACCCCTTTTATGTCCAAAGTAATGAAGGAACTGTGTAAATTGTTGCGTATAAAGCAGTTACGGACGTCCGTTTACCATCCGCAAACAGACGGTCTTGTTGAGAGGTTTAACCAAACTCTAAAAATATGTTAAAAAGGGTGGTGTCTAGAGATGGGAAGGACTGGGACCTGCTTCTGCCCTATCTCATGTTCGCAGTGCGAGAGGTACCCCAGGCCTCTACTGGGTTCTCGCCCTTCGAACTGCTTTATGGCAGACACCCTCGGGGCCTGTTGGATATCGCCAAGGAAGCATGGGAACAACAGCCTGTCCCCCACAAAAGTGTCATTGAGTATGTCACCCAGATGCAGGAACGGATAGAAAGGGTGTTGCCGCTGGTCCGGGAGCATATGGAGGCAGCGCAACAAGCCCAGAGTAGGGTGTATAATCGTCAGGCTCGGGTACGGGGCTTCCATCCGGGAGATCGGGTTTTGGTTCTGGTACCCACCCTTGACAGCAAGTTCCTAGCTAGGTGGCAGGGCCCCTATGAGGTGATCGAGAAGGTAGGGAAGTAAATTACAAAGTACACCAGCCAGGCGGCGCAAGCCGGAGCAGGTGTACCACGTGAATTTACTTAAGCCATGGAAAGATAGGGACACAGCCGACGACCACAGCCCCCGGCCAGGGCTTCTAGGTGAAAGGGTCCAGCCCCACAGTTCGAGGCCTGTGAAGCAGTAACCACGGTAAAATTGCAGACAGCCTGTCTTCCAAACAAGTTCAGGAAGTCAGGGAGTTCATCAGTCGGAACACGGATGTGTTCTCGGACCTCCCTGGCCGCACGCCTCTCATCCAACATGACATCGCCACTGAGCCTCAGGCCAAGATCCGGTTAAAACCATACCGGGTACCCGAGGCTCGGCGACGGGCCATCGCGGAGGAAGTACAGTTAATGTTGAAGCTCGATGTCATTGAGGAGTCGAAAAGTGAGTGGGCCAGTCCCATAGTCCTAATACCCAAGCCGGATGGGACGTTGCGGTTCTGCAACGACTTTCGCAAGTTAAATGAAGTATCCAAGTTTGACGCGTATCCCATGCCCCGAGTAGACGAGCTGGTTGAAAGTTTAGGACAAGCCCGTTATTTTTCTGTGCTGGACCTCACTAAAGGGTACTGGCAGGTACCCTTAACGGAGTCGGCTAAGGAAAAACCGCATTTGTTACCCGCAGGGCCTGTATCACTACAAGGTGTTACCCTTTGGCCTGCATGGCGCCCCGCCACTTTCCAAAGGTTAATGGACATAGTGCTGCGACCACATCGTCGGTACGCCTCGGCCTACTTAGATGATGTAGTCATCCACAGCACCGACTGGGAAAGCCATTTACCCAAGGTGCAGGCGGTAGTGGATGCCCTGAGGAAAGCCGGACTGACCGCTAACCCAAAGAAGTGCTCCATAGGGTTAGAGGAGACAAAATATCTGGGATATGTAATTGGGCGGGAGTCATCAAACCTCAGGTAACCAAGGTAGAGGCCATTCGTAACTGGCCCCGACCGGTCACCACCAGGCAGGTAAAGTCGTTCCTGGGGATTGTAGGTTACTACATGAGGTTTGTGCCCCACTTTGCCACAATAGCAGCGCCGTTGACAGACCTGTTGAAGGGGCGAAAGTCTGGGAGGGTTAGCTGGAGTGAGAAGGCGGAGGAGGCTTCGCCGCGTTGAAGTCGGCCCTGTGTGGGTCCCCGGTTTTGGTGACACCCGACTTCAACAAGGAGTTTGTCGTACAGACCGACGCCTCGGAGGTAGGCCTCGGTGCGGTACTGTCTCAGGAGGTCAACGGGGAAGAACATCCCGTTGTCTTCCTGAGCCGTAAGCTCAATCCCGCCGAGTCCAGATATAGTATAGTGGAGAGGGAGTGCCTGGCTATCAAGTGGGCACTCGAATCTCTCCGCTACTACTTGTTAGGGAGGAGGTTCCGTCTGGTGACCGACCATTCCCCCTCAAATGGATGAGTCAGGCCAAGGAGAGGAATGCTCGGGTCACCAGGTGGTTCCTATCTCTTCAGAATTTCAAATTCTCCGTGGAACACAGGGCAGGCCGCTTGCAGGGCAACGCAGATGCCCTGTCCCGCGTCCACTGCCTCACGTGTGTTCACCCCTCAGGGTTGAACAAAGGGGGTGTGTAAGAGGGTGCAAGGTGTTGTATTTGATAGCAGGTACGTGTCACCGAGGTTGCTGGCCTCGGTGAGGTAAGAGCCGGGGTTTTTGGTCTGCAGCAGCTAGTGCTGCTCTGTTAAATAGCATGGCTGCAAAGCCGATCCGGGCCGGCTCTTACTGGGAGCAGCTAAAGAGTAGGGTGGGTGGCTGCTCCCACGGTCCAGTCCATGTTTTGGGCTGGGTATAAAACGCAGCCAGCAGCTGTGTCTGAGGGTGTGATTATCCTGGAGCCTGCAAACAGGGCTGAGGAATTCTCTGTCCTGGAGGAAGGAGCTCAGCAAGGTGGTGTTGCCCTGCGACCTGAAGGTGGAATCGCCTGCGGCTGAGCCGACTGCTAGGTGTGAACCCGCACCTAAACCACCCAATGTGACTGGACCCTGTGTTGGCCTGTTTTTGGTTTTGCCACATGATTTCTGTTGTGTATGAACTGTCACCAAGAGACTGTTTTCATTTCTGGTGTGCAAGTGTGAATAAAACACTGTTTGATGCACAATCTGGACTCCTTGTTTTGCCTCTAAACTGCACCCGCACCGCTGTCTACCAGAGCGACTCCCCACACTAGATTAACCCCCTTGTATACTAATTAGGTTTATACTGACTCTCTTGGCTTTACCCCAGCCTGATTTACTCTGCTAATACTCTTTGGCATCTCATACATCTACAACCTGCGAGATCGCACCTGTTTTCTGATGCTTTACTCCACAGACGTAACCTGGGTCCTTAGCATCAACCTCACACTTGCTAAGATTCCCTGCTTAACCCTAAATATCTTGTTCAAATAGGTAAAAGAGGCTGCGCTGCCAGGAAAATTTCTTTGCAGGCCGATTTGAATGTTTGTTATATTTTTAATCTTGTGAGTATAATAAATGAACTTTTATAATCGCACACCTGGGGTGCTTCACTATCCTCCGCGTTTTTTCTGGTTTATGAGAAAAAAGGGATCTATCAAAAAATCAAAGAATACCGAAGAAGGTGTTTTTGAATCCTATGGAAGTGCGGAGACACGAGTGGTATTGAATACGCACACTGTGAATGGAATTTTGTGAGTATTTTATCTCCCTGTGGCTGTCAAACACGGTGGCAGTACTTCACCATACGGTGTTTCTATTTTCACTCTGCAGGTACTTATAGATTCCAAGGAGGATTTTGTTGCATCTTGCGAATCAGGTGAAAACCTTGATTTTCCTTGAAGTCCGAGGAGAGAAGTTTGTGAGGAAGATAAAAGACATTTTCCTGGCAGCGCAGCCTCTTTTACCTATTCGAACGTTCAATATTGACAGATACTCACGTCACCTATTGCGGCTTGCACCGCCGAGGAGTCACCGTAAGACAACCAGAGACGTTTTTCTTTGTATATTAAATATCTTGTTGGTTACCCAGCCTGTGGGGAATATAACAGAGGAGCCTCAGTGAGTGAATAGCTGTCTCAACGGGTTTCCTTCAAAATCATCCAATTCATCAGGGGACTGATGGAGCAGGTTCAGCACTGGTTGATGGCTGAGCCTAAGAGAACATGTCCAGCACTGATCTAATGATGATGAGTATCGATGCAGACCAAGGCAGTAATGCGTATGCCATCCACCTACCTGGGTGGACCACGTGTGATTTTTAGCGTTCCCAGGAGCCGCCCGCCCGTAAGTGCGTCACAGGGGAGGATTAGTGTCCCACATGTGTTGAGCTGTGCGAGCATTAGCTTAGCAGCTCCACGCATCCAGGAGTCGAGGGGTGAAGTTGAAAGGGATCTCCCGGAGATGTGTGGGTTAACCAGTCCCCGGGAATGCCTTCTCTAGTACATGAAATGAAGTACAGCACAGAGGTCGCGCTAGTCATGATCTGCATGCATGTGCTACTAGCGAATTAGGGCTTAATATGTAAAGTTACTAAGTTACAATGGGAAGGCACAGTGGTCACCAGAGGAAAGAGGCTCCTCCTCCAACTAGTAATAACCATGTTTCTTCATGCAGCAATACTCAATGCATCAGAATGTGTTCACATATTCCATGATTTTTACATCACTGCTCTTAGATATTAAAGTATGTACTAATAGCTTTGCAGATAGTAGTCACTTAAAAGGTGGTATCACTGCTCTTAGATATTGAAGTATGTACTGATAGCTTTGTAGATAGTGGTCACTTATAAGGTAATCTCAGTAGGTATAGTTGATCTTACATATGATGGTGAATATTAGGCTCATATAGTTACACGTGCACATTTTAATAGGGGGGATTGGGATATTTCGAATGGGCAACTACAATTCAATCATAATGAATTGTGTCAGGAGGACATGTCGGCTCTAAGTACAGGTGAGATTCTTAGTGGTCATATAGTAGTCATAGTAGTCATTTAGTAGTCATATAATAGTCATATATTACAGCCATATGATGTTGCTCATTCGGGCCCTGAGGCTGAACTGTGTTAAGTTCAAAAATCCACCATGTCTCCCGTTGTAGCACCCTTCTGTCCCAGTCTCCCCATTTTGTTGAAGTAGGAACAATCTCAATTCCCATTAATTTAATCATGGATGAGTCCCCCTCATGTCTGAGTTCGATTTGTTTTGCTATGGGGGTGTCCTTCTTATGTCTTATATCCCCCATATGTTCCCCAACCCACGTACAAAATTCTCTTGTGGTTTTCCCCACATACTCTAGGTCACATACACAGGTGGCTTTATTTATTACCCCTTTGGAGCGGCAATTGATAAAGCCTTTGATTGTTTACGTCCGATTGGTGACGATGCTTCGAAATGTCCGGCCCTAGGTAATGTGTGCACAGGCTATGCAGCCACTACAGTGGTAACATCTCTGTGTTCAGCGTGGCCAGTCCACCACATAGGAGTGTTCACTTCTTCACTGCAGTGGCTGTGCACTAGATGATCCCTCAGGCTCCGCCCTCTTCGATAGGTGACCTGTGGGATATTGGGGATGACATCCCTAATATAGGGGTCTAGTTGTAAGGTTCCCTCAGTGTTTGGAGATGATCCTCCTAAATTTCTGTGCTGCCTCATCAAATGTAGCTATCAGATGTATCGTATTGTTGGTGGTTTGTTTCTTCTTCGGTTGTAGGAGATGAGTGCGGTTTTTTGTAAGAGCTCTTTGATATGCTGCCTTAACCACTTGAAGACCACAGGTTTACACCCCCCTAGTGACCAGGCCCTTTTTTACAAATCCGCACTACACTACTTTCACCGTTTATTGCTCGGTCATACAACTTACCACCCAAATGAATTTTACCTCCTTTTCTTCTCACTAATAGAGCTTTCATTTGGTGGTATTTCATTGCTGCTGACATTTTTACTTTTTTTGCTATTAATAAAAATGTAACGACATTTTTGCAAAAAAATGACATTTTTCACTTTCTGTTGTAAAATTTTTTACAAAAAAACTACATTTCTATATAAATTTTTCACAAAATTTGTTGTTCTACATGTCTTTGATAAAAAAATCCAATAAGTGTATATTTATTGGTTTGGGTAAAAGTTATAAGCGTTTACAAACTATGGTGCAAAAAAGTGAATTTCTGCATTTTGAAGCAGCTCTGACTTTCTGAGCACCTGTCATGTTTCTTCAGGTGCTAGAATGTCAGGATAGTATGAATACCCCCAAATCACACCATTTTAGATAGAAGACACCCCAAAGTATTCACGGAGGGGCATGGTGAGTTCATGTATCATTTCATTTTTTCACAAGTTAGCGGAAAATGACACTTTCTGAGGAAAAAAAAAATAATAAAGTTTCCATTTCTGCTAACTTCTGGCAAAAAAATAAAAATCTCAGACGGACTCACTATGTCCCTCAGTGAATACCTTGGGGTGTCTACTTTCCGAAATGGGGTCATTTGTGGGGTGTGTTTACTGCTCTGGCATTTTGGGCGGGGCTAAATTGTGAGCAGCCATGTAAAACCTAAAGGTACTCGTTGGAATTTGGGCCCCTTTGCGCATCTTAGCTGCAAAAAGTGTCACTCATGTGGTATTGCCGTACTCAGGAGAAGTAGGGCAATGTGTTTTGGGGTGTATTTTTACATATACCCATGCTGGGTGAGAGAAATATCTCTGTAAATTGTCAACTTTGTGTAAAAAATTTAAAAGTTGTCATTTACAGAGATATTTCTCACACAAGTATGGGTATATATAAAATACACCCCAAACACATTGCCTACTTCTCCTGATACTGCGATACCACATGAGTGACACTTTTGCAGCCTGGAGTGCAAAGGGGCCCTAAAACCAATGAGTACCTTTAGGATTTCACAGGCCATTTTACGCATTTGGATTCCAGACTTCTTCTCACGCTTTAGGGGCCCCTAAAATGCCAGGGCAGTATAAATACCCCACATGTGACCCCATTTTAGAAAGAAGACACCCCAAGGTATTCCGTGAGGGTATGGTGAGTTCATGTAAAATTTTATTTTTGTCACAAGTTAGTGGAATATGAGACTTTGTAAAAAAAAAAAAAAAAATATCAATTTCCGCTAACTTGTGCCAAAAAAAAAAATTTCTGTGAACTCGACATGACCCTCACGGAATACCTTGAGGTGTCTTCTTTCCAAAATGGGGTCACTTGTGGGGTATTTCTACTGCCCTGGCATTTTAGGGGCCCTAAAGCGTGAGAAGAAAAATGCGGAAAAATGCCCTGTGAAATCCTAAAGGTACTCATTGGAATTAGGGCCCCTTTGCGCATCTTGGCTGCAAAAAAGTGTCACTCATGTGGTATCGCCGTACTCAGGAGAAGTAGGGCAATGTGTTTTGGGGTGTATTTTTACATATACCCATGCTGGGTGAGAGAAATATCTCTGTAAATGACAACTTTTAAAACAAATTTATACAAAGTTGTTAGTTTACAGAGATATTTCTCTCACCCAGCATGGGTATATGTAAAATACACCCTAAACACATTGCCCTACTCTCTGAGTACGGCGATACCACATGAGTGACACTTTTTGCTGCCTGAGTGCAAAGGGGCCCTAATTCTAATGAGTGCCTTTAGGAGGGCATTTTACGCATTTTTCTTCTCACGCTTTAGGGCCCCTAAAATGCCAGGGCAGTAGAAATACCCCACATGTGACCCCATTTTGGAAGAAGACACCCCAAGGTATTCCGTGAGGGGCATGGCGAGTTCACAGAAGATTTTTTTGGCACAAGTTAGCGGAAATTGATTTTTATTGTTTTTCTCGCAAAGTCTCCCTTTCCGCTAACTTTTGACAAAAGTTAAATTTTTCATGGACTCACCATACCCCTCAGCGAATACCTTGGGGTGTCTTCTTTCCAAATGAGGTCATTTGTGGGGTGTTTGTACTGTTCTGGCATTTTGGGCGGGGCTAAATTGTGAGCAGCCATGTAAAAGCTAAAGGTACTCGTTGGAATTTGGGCCCTTTAGCACCCAGGCTGCAAAAAGTGTCACTCATGTGGTATCTCCGTACTCAGGAGAAGTAGGGCGATGTGTTTTGGGGTGTATTTTTACATATACCCATGTTGGGTGAGAGTAATATCTCTGTAAATTGACAACTTTGTATAAAAAAATTAAAAGTTGTCGTTTACAGCGATATTTCTCACACAAAGTATGGGTATATGTAAAAATACACCCAAAACACATTGCCCTACTTCTCCTGAGTACGGCGATACCACATGTGTGACACTTTTGCAGCCAAGATGCAAAGGGGCCTAAAACCAATGAGTACCTTTAGAATTTCTGAGGCCATTTTTACGCATTTGGATTCTCACGCTTTAGGACCCCTAAAATGCCAGGTCAGTATAAATACCCCACATGTGACCCCATTGTGGAAAGAAGACACCCCAAGGTATTCCGTGAGGGGCATGGCGAGTTCACAGAAAAAAAAATTTTGGCACAAGTTAGCGGAAATTGATATATATATATTTTTTTTACAAAGTCTCATATTCCACTAGCTTGTGACAAAAAATAAAATTTTGCATGAACTCACCATGCCCCTCACGGAATACCTTGGGGTGTCTTCTTTCTAAAATGGGGTCACATGTGAGGTGTTTGTACTGCCCTGGCATTTTAGGGTCTCCGCAATCATTACACGTATGGCCAGCATTAGGAGTTTCTGCGATTCTCCTTATATTGAGCATACGGGTAATGAGATTTTTTTTTTTCCGTTCAGCCTCTGGGCTGAAAAAAAAAAAAAAAAAATGAACGGCGCAGATTTTTTCATTCGCATCGATCAATGTGGATGAAAAATCTCTGCCAAATCAGTGACTGCGGTGCGGTGGGCTGGGCGCTAGCTACCTAACAAGTAGCTAGCTAACTGGCGGTGATAAGGGACCCTTATGCCCCATTCACACGTCCGCTAATTCTGTTTGCGGAGCGGAGTTGCGGACCCATTCATTTCTATGGGGACAGACTTTGTCCCGCTCGGATCCGGAATTACGGATCCGCTTCCGAGTCTGCACTTCCGTTCCGCAAAAATATAGAACATGTCCTATTCTTGTCCGCAATTGCGGACAGAAAAAGCATTTTCTATATAGTTCTGTCGCGGATCTGCAAAATGCGGAAAGCACATTGCCGGTGTCCGTATTTTTGCGGATCCGTAGATCCATGGATCCGCAGATCCATGGATCCATAAACACATACGGACGTCTGAATGAGCCTGTAGGGGGTGATTAGTGACAGGGGGTGACAGGGGTGATCAGGGGGTGACATTGGTGATCAGGGGGTGACATGGGTGATCAGGGGTTAATCAGTGATGGGGGTGGGGGGGTGTGTGTAGTGATTGGTGCACTTTACCTTTGTTTCCTCTGGTGGTCCCAAACAAAGGGACCACCAGACGAGCAGACAGCAGGCATATCAGACACTGTTTACAAAACAGCGTCTGATATGCGATTTAAATGCGTTTTTTTTCCGCATCTACAGCCTGCCAGCGCATGATCAGCGCTGGCAGGCTGTAGTTTCAGTTGTCCCGGCTCCGATCACATGAACGCGCGCGCACATGTGAAATCTCAGGTCTCACGAGATGACGCCGATAGGCGTGACTGAGACCTGAGAGAGCCGCCGCGCTGACGCCCATCGGCGTTAGCGTGGCGGCAAGTGGTTAAGAAGAGAGTACGGATAGCCTCTCTTAAGGAACCTACTGCGTAATTCCCCTGCTTGTTGTTTGAAGTCTAAAATGGAAGAGCAATTTCTTCAGGCGCGTAGATATTGTCCTACAGGAATCCCTTGTTTTAGGGGTCGTGGATGGTGACTGTCCCACCTGAGGAGGGAGTTCGTTGCTGTGGGCTTACGAAAGATATTCATTCTAACTTCGTCGTTAGGGCCTCTACTGATGTTTACGTCCAAAAATGGAAGTGAAGTTCTGTCTATCTCATAGGTAGGGGGGTAGCTATAGGGGCTGCAGAGGTAGCAGTCCTGAGGGGACCCAAAGACTCTTGTGCCACATAAGAAGACATTGGTATTATAGAAAGTGCATGCTGGGAGGGCTCTGTTATAGATTTTGCACTGGAGCTCAGAATGTTCAAGTTAGTCTTCTGGCTGGAGGGAAAGGGATTAGGTCAAGAATTTGGCATGGGGGGTTGCTGTTTCAATTTTTTGCCAGCAGGAAGGCTATGTGCTCCCTAGCCCCTTGCCCCAAAGCACTAAGGGAATGGGGGCCCAAGCAGGGGCATAGCTAAAGGCTCATGGGACCTGGTGCAAGAGTTCAGCTTGAGCCCCCTTCCTCACTGCTTTGTGGCAAGGGGCAGGAAAGCACATAGCCTTCACGCTGCGCACCCCCATTCCCCATTCAAAATTCTCAACTTAACCCCTTCCCTCCAGCCAGAGTTGTAACTTGACCAGCATGCACTTTCTATAATACTGGTGTCTTCTTATGCACCACAAGGGTCTTTGGGCCCCCCTCACACACTCTTGGGCCCGGTAGCGACTGCTACATCTGCACCCCCTATAGCTACACCCCTGGGCCCAAGCTGAACTCTTGCACCAGGGCCCATGAGCCTTTAGCTACGCCCCCGCTCGTAAGTAAACCTGAGTACGAGCTCATTATCGTGTTCGACAAAATCCTTAAACCCTTCTTTGGTACCTTTCCACACAAAGCAGGCAGCAGGTGGCAGGCCAGCATAAGAAATGAGCAATTCTGTACAAATAATGGATCTAAAAGACCAATGATTGTTCAGAACTAAAAAAAAAAAAAAAAATATGCTCAAATATGAGCTTAAAAATCATAAAAAATTTAAATAAAAAACTGTTAAAAAATATATAACATTTTCTTAAAAAATGTAAAAAGTTCAAAGCACCCCCCTTTCCGTAGAATAAACAATAAATACATAAATAACTAAAAGTCACACACACTCTAAAATGGTATCAATAAAAATGACTAAAAGTTATGGGGGGCAGAATATGGTGATGTAAACAAAAATATTTTTTTCAAAGTTTACATTTCTTTTTACACTATTTAGACATAAAAACCATAAACATGTGTGGTGTCATTGTAATTGTACTGACCCAGAGAATGAAGTGCACAGGTTAGTTTTGCTGCAAAGTGAACACCGTGGGAACAAAACCCGTAAAATGGTGGAGGAATAGTTTTTTTTTCCAATTACACCCCATTTGGATTTTTTTCCCGATTCACACTACATTGTATGCAATATTAAATGGTGGTATTAGAAAGTACAACGAATCCCGCAAAAAAATAAGCCCTCATACAGCTATGTAATCAGAAAAATAAAAAAGTTATGGCTCAAAGAAGATAAGGAAGAAAAATGAAAACGCAAAAAGAAAAAACCTCCGGTATCGTAAGGGTTAATGAAGTGGGCAGCGCTTGTTGCAAAATAAACAGTGAAGAGCCTTTATTCCAAGTTTAATCCAGTAGATGCAACGTTTTGGCAGTACATCAGCCTTTTTCAAGCATACATGCACATAAAAAACCTAGTTACTAGTCACCAGAGCTGATGTATAATTGTGACACAGGAAGTAAACTAAAGAGGTCAGAAAAAACATCATTATGTGCTATAAAGTCTCATAAATATCTATCCAACAACACATACTGTGATATAGTCTGCCCATTTAACAATGTCCGCTTAATGTGAGTCCTCATAATGTGAGCCAATTACGTTTCAAAATTATTGATCATGTCCCTCTATTGAGACAGGGGGGAGAGGGTGATCAAGAAAAATTGCTCGGAGGTAACTGAAGTGGATCTATGAACTTAATACACTTTACCCTAAGGGCATGACTATTGTTTTTTCCCCTACCCCATTCCTTTGATTACAGGTCTTATCTGGATTAATATGATCTTACATTTCTTTACACTAGATGCTTTTGTGCATAGTTGTTTGTTTTGATTTTAAAGGGACTCTGCCATGTTGAACAGGGTATTTGAGCTGCACGCAGCATGTTGTAGAGCAGCAGGAGCTGATCAGATTGGAAAGATTTTATGGGAAATATTCAGTATAACTTGTATTTTATACATTTACATTCCTGCTCATTCTGAGCTTTGAAGTCAAGGAGGCGGTCCTATCAGTGATTGACAGCTATCTCTGTATACACAGTCATAGAGGGAAAACTGTCAATCACTGATAGAGCACCCTCCTTGACCTCAAAGCCCAGAATGAGCAGGAATCTAATATATAAAGCTAAGTGTATGCGTGTATCCGCTAAAGGAATCTGCACAGTCGCATTTACAATCACGAATATTTGGCACACAGGTACATGTGTCCGGGAAGGTTTGAGACCGGGTCTCAGCTCTCTAGGATGTACCGTTCTGGAGATATTCCCAAATAATGAAAATATGGCACAAAATATGACCTACATTAGCCAAAAGAAGCCTGCAGGTCTTTCTCTTCATATCCCAACTGACATACACACGGTCACATGTCCCTTATCAGCCAATAGAAGCTGGCAGGCCCTTAGTCTCCACATACACACAGTTTTACACCGGGTTTCCATAACAACCCAGCCATTTTTCTTCACTGCTGTAGGTCAGCTTTAAAGGGGCAGGGTGTTGTGGATGACACTGTTGATGAAGCGGAATGCTGTGGAGGTCACAGTTAAGAGGGCAGGTAGGGTGGCCATTCAGGCCACCCTCAAAAGAAGGACTTAAAAACCCAGCCGCCAGGTCCCACTAAGCCACGCCCCTGACATGGTTGGGCCATGCCCCCTCCCACTCCGCAGCCGACGGGGATAAAAAAATGAAGGTAAAAATCAACTTCTGTCAGCTGCAAGGGTGGGAGGGAGGGTAATTTTCTTCCTGCAGCTCATGCTAAGACAGCACAGTGCTGCTGTCTGAGAGTGAGCTATTCAAAAGGACATCTGTGTATCCGTCCAGGCCCTGCAACGGATGGAGGACGAAGTCTGAAGGCCAGACTGTCTGGCCTAAAAGCAGACCTCTGGCCACCCTAGGGGCAGGCTGCTGTGGAGGTCCCAGTTAAGGGGGGCAGAATGCTGTGAAGGTCACTGTTAAGGGGGCAGGGAACGGTGAAGGTCACAGTTAAGGGGATTGTTCCACTATGGAGGTTAGTTTTAAGGGGTGGGGAGCTGTAGAGGTCACTGTTAAGGGGGTGGGGTGTTGTGGAAGTCACATTTTAAGGGAATGGAGCTCTGTGGAGGTCACAGTTAAAAGGGGTGGGTTATTGTGGAAATCGATGTTAACGAGAAGGGGTACTGTGGAGGTCACTAATAAAGGGGTGGCCGCTATGAAGGTCACTGATAAAGGGGAGGGCGCTGTGGAAGTTACTGCTAAGGGGGCAGGCCACTCTGGAGGTCACTGTTAAGGGAGGAGGGGACTGTGGAGGCCACTATTAAAGGGGCAGCAGGGTACAGTGAGGTCACTGTTAAGGGAGCGGGGTACTGTGGCAGTCACTGTTAAAAGGGCAGTCGCTGTTGAGGTCTCTGTTAAGGGGGCTGGGAATGGTGGAGGTCAGGTAAGGGGACTGTAACCTATGGTCAGTGTTAAGGGGCGGGTGCTGTAGAGGTCACTGTTAAGGGGGTAGGCCCCTGTGGAGGTCACTGTCAAGGGAGTGGGGTGCTGTGGAACCCACTGTTAAAGGGGCAGGCTGCTGTAAAGGTCAAAGTTAAGGGGGTAGGCAGCTGTGGAGGTCCCATTTTAAGGAGACGGGGCACTGTGTGTGTGTGGGGGGGGGGGTCAGTGTTAAGGGGTGGGGGCTGTGGAGGTCACTGTTAAGGGGACAGGGTGCTGTAGATGTCACTGTTATAGTAGATACTGTCGATATCTTTTAACGAGACACATAAACTTTAAATGAAATAGATTAAATATACCCGTGCAAAGCCGGGTGCTTCATAGTTTGAATTAATAAAATACAAGTTAGGTACATGAGCATGACCGTTGGTGTTTTTGCTGTTCGCAAAGCACGGATACCGGCCGTGTGCGTTCCGCTTTTTGCAGAATAGAGCATCCTGCACTCTATAGAACTATCCTATCCTTGTCTGTAAAACGGACAAGAATAGAACATGTTCTATTTTTTTCTGGGACCACGGAATGGACATACAGATGTGGACAGCACACGGTGTGCTGTACGCATCTTTTGCAGCCCCATTGAAGTTAATGGGTCCGCATCCGACCGGCAAAAAATGCGGATCGGATACGGACAAAAAACAGAGTAATTTTCATGAGCCCTTATACTGAATTTTTTTTAAATAAATCTATATATCAATCTGCTCCGCTCCCCCTGCTCTATAACATGCTGCCTGTAGCTCACGTTGCATTTTCATAGTACTTTAACATCTTTTCTTTTTTCTTATTTTCACAGATGGACTGTTTATACACTTACACATGACACGGAGGGTTGCAAGACACCTCTGTAGTTATATTAATGGGTCATGAGCATTATTGTTGCTTTGGATAATACGGCACTCTGGTGTGGATATTTGTAGGTGTCAATACAGCCTAGTTCTAAGATGGCTCCTTGACAACTTTGTTGTCCATAATCGTATTGAGCCTCCCATTTATGAATGCAGTGTTTCATACTACAAGATGTATTAACCAGCACCTTTATCTTTGGCACACATGCGCTAGCGTCTGATTACTATGGATACCTCCGACACAGCAAAACTTTGGTACAGCTGTGTGCAGGATTTAATTCCCTCACAAAAGACGTATACGTGGCTGTTTTGGCACCATTATGCTTGTGGCCCCTTGCTTGGTGTCACTTCCATTTCAACCAAAGAGCCACATTATGATAATAACCAGGCACGACTCCTGATGTTCATTTTTTAAATAAGGACTGGTAAGCGGACATTGTTATATGGGCAGACTATAAATAAAGATTATTATTATAAGATTTATGGTGCCAACATATTTTGCAGCGCTTTACAGTTCAGGGGTTCATGTACAAACAGTCATAAATAACCTAGCAACAAACAAGTCAATACTACTCGCAAGAGCTTACAATCTATGAGGAGATAGGGATGATGCAAAAGGTAAAAGTACTTGTTTTGTACAATAGTCCAGCCATCTTGGGAAAATAGGACAGTAAATGTAAAGCTGTACAAGCCAGTCACCAGCCGATATATGAAGTGCTTCTGGGTGCATGCGGTAGAGAGTTTGGTGGAGGATCAGGTTCAGGAAATGATAAATGGGCTATATGGAGAGGCGTTATATCAGGGGATGTGATAGGCCACCCTAAAAAGATGTGTTTTTAGGGAGCACCTAAGACGGTGTATATTGTGATTGTAACCTAATTTCTTGGGGTAGGGTATTCCAGAGAACTGGTGCAGCTCGGGAGAAGTCTTCTTGGAGCCGGGATTGAGAGGTTTGGATTATGTTGGAAGTAAGTTGTAAATCATTTTCGAGGTGTAGAGCATAGTTGGGGTGGTAGACAGAGATGAGGAAAAGATGTATAGATCTATACTATATGGCCAACCAGTGCAATGACTGGCACAGAGTGTCACAGAGTAGCGGTTGGACAGATAGGGGACCCTGGCTGCTGCATTAAGGATATATTAGAGACTGGAGAGTCTGGTGAGGGGGAGGCCAATTAGTAACAAGTTACAGTAATCGAGGTAGGAATGGATCAGGGCAACAATGAAAGATTTTGTTTCCATAGGAAGAAAGGGCCGGATTCTAGAGATGTTTTTGAGGTGCAGTCGACATAAGCGGGCAAGAGACTGAATATAGGGGGTTAATGAAAGATCAGTGTCAAACATAACACTGAGACAGCGGGCATGCTGCCTAGGATTGATGGTGTCGCGCACTGAGAGGGAGAGAGGGAGATATCAGATTTGGGTAGGTTAGTAGATGAGAGAACACAAGAGGTTCCATTTTTGAATATCTTCTTAATTTATATGTGTTGTGGGATAGATATCTTTAAGATTATAGTGCATTGTTGTTTTTATGACCTCTTGAGTTTACTTTCCTGTGTCACAATTATGACATCACTTCTGGTGACTAGTTAAACTGGGGTTTTTTGTATGTATGAATGCTTAAATAGGGCTGATGTACAGCTGAAATATCCCATCTACTGGATTGAACATCAAATAAAGGCTATTCACTGTTTATTTTGCAACTACGAGTGCTGCCTTCTTCATTAATTGGATTACTTGTTATGGGGAGTTGACTTGGAGTCAGATCCCACCCAGGCGTGCACTAGATCCTTCCATTTGTAGATTAGGGTGCTATACTCAATGTCCTTGTGTTATTTTAGGGCATTTTATGGGGATGGAAATAATAAAAGAGAACTACAACTATAGGGCATCAGTGAACATTATATAGAAAAATATATAACAGGAAACAAATGAGCATGTTGGTAGACATTACATGGGGAGGGGTATAATAGAAGAGAACTACAACTCCCAGAATTTCTAGGATGTTTTTTATGGGCCATCACAAGGCATTACAACTTATAGAGGAAGAAATATCACTAACCTCCCCTCCATATACAGCATAGGAGCTCCGTCTACTCGCATTGTGACATTGATTCTACTCTGCACTGCGGAGCTCTGTCTCTTCCTGTACTAGTCACATGATGTTGACTTCACTTAGACCCTTCTCCAGCTGGTATCTTCTCCTTTGCATCATTAGCTTGCCCCAGCCAAGCCCCTTACCCTCATTGGCCCCATAGCAGCTGCGTGGTCAGCTTCCATTAAGAGGTACGCCAGTAGCTCACTCATTGATTCATCAAAGCACCGTATGCTGGATCATTAAGGAAGCGGTCAGGGAGGTCTGGCACTGCTGGACCACCCTGACTGTGGACTATAAGATGTATGCACTTTTAGCAAGATTTTCTTCTAGCTAAAAAGTACTCTTATAGTCCAAAAAATACAGTGAGTATTTGCAAAATATTGTTTGCTTATTTTGTTTTAACCCCTTCTACCCCGGGCCAGTTTTCGCCCTTCTGCCCAGGTCATTTTTTGCAAATCTGACAAGAGTCACTTCATGTGGTAATAGCTTTGGAACACATTTATTTATCCAAGCCATTCTGAGATTGTTTTCTCGTGACACATTGTACTTCATGATAGTCATATATTTTAGTCAATATATTTCACTTTTATTTATGAAAAAATCCCAAATTTACCCAAAATGTTGAAAATTTTTCTAAATTTCAAATTCTCTGCTTTTAAAACAGAAAGTGATACCTCATAAAATATTTATTACTTAACATTCCCCATATGACTACTTTATGTTGGCTTGGAAGTTTAGAAGCAATTCTTAAAATTTGTAAGAAAATTTCCAAAACCCACTTTTTAAGAACCAGTTCAGGTCTGAAGTCACTTTGTGAGGCTTGCATAGTAGAAACCCCCCATAAATGACGCCATTGCAGAAACTACACTCCTCAGTTACTCAAAACTGATTTTACAAATTTTGTTAACCCTTCAGGTGTTCCACAAGAATTAAAGGAAAACGGAGATGAAATTTCACTTTTTTAGCAGATTTTCCATTTTAATCAATTATTTTTCTTAAACACATAAAGGGTAAACAGCCAAACAAAACTCAATATTTATTACCCTGATTCTGAAGTTTTACAGAAACACCCCACATGTGGTCGTAAACTGATGTAAGGGCACACGGCAGGGTGCATAAGGAAAGGAACGCCATATGGTTTTTGGAAGGCAGATTTTGCTGGACTGGTTTTTAGACACTATGTCCCATTTGAAGCCCCCCCCTGATGCACCCTTACAGTAGAAACTCCCAAAAAGTGACCTCATTTTGGAAACTAGGGGATAAGGTGCCAGTTTTATTGGTACTATTTTGAGGTACATATGATTTTTAATTGCTCTATATTATGTTATTTGTGAGGCAAGGTGACCCAAAAATGGCTGTTTTGGCACAGTTTTCATTTTTTATTGTTTATAACATCTGACAGGGTAGATCATGTGCTATATTTATAGAGCAGGTTGTTACGGATGCAATTATATCAAATATGTATACTTTGTTTGTTTCAGTTTTATATAATAAAGCATTTTTTTTTTAATGTTATTGTGTCTCCATTTTCTGAATGCCATATTTTTTTATTTTTCTGCCGATCGTCTTGTAGAGGGAATCGTTTTTTGCAGGAAGAGTTGATGTTTTTATTAGCACCATTTTTGGGTACATATTAGGGGTCGACCGATATTGATTTTTTAGAGCTGATACCGATATTCGTGAACTTTCAGGCCGATAGCCGATATTTGATACCGATATTTTGCGCATTTTAATTTTTGGATTTTTTTTTTCTGTTACAGCGTTCAACGCTTTTTAAAAAAATATTCTAATAGTTTGGACTTTTTGGGCACGGCGATATGTTTTTTTATTTATTGTATATGTAAAATTGGAAAAGGGTTAATTTATACTTAATAATTAGATTTATTTTACTATTTAACATTTTTTTACTTTTTATTTTATTACCATTTCCTCCCTTAGGTGTAGAACCTGTGCTCTTTACATCCCTTGTCCTATTCACCCTAATAGAGATCTATCAGGGTGAATAGGATCTTACACTGTCCCTGCTACCCTGTGCTATGGGCACACAGCAGCAGGAACCATGGCAGCCAGGGCTTCAGGAGCGTCCTGGCTGCCATGGTAACCGATCGGAGCCCCAGCATTACACTGCTGGGGCTCCGATCAGAAGAGAGATGGTGGGGGACCCTGTGGCCACTGCCACCAATGATATTAATACTGAAGGGATGGGGGAGGAGGGGGGATGGGGAGGCGCACTGGCCACCAATGTTTTTATACTGTGGACAGGGGGGCTGAGGCGCACTGGCCACCAATGATAATAACGTTTAAGATATTACAAACGCAGGCATTAGAAGCACATTGCCCAGACCCTGCCTCTGATAGAGCACTGCGATCCGCGGCAATTAACCCCTCAGGTGCGGCACCTGAGGGGTTAATTGCCGCGATCGCAGCTCTATCAGAGGCAGGGTCTGGGCAATGTGCTTCTAATGCCTGCGTTTGTAATATCTTAAACGCTATTATCATTGGTGGCCAGTGCGCCCTCAGCCCCTCCTCCTCCTCTCATTGATGGCCAGTGCGCCCTCAGCCCCTCCTCCTCCTCTTCTCTCATTAGTGGCCAGTGCGCCCTCAGCCCCTCCTCCTCCTCTTCTCTCATTAGTGGCCAGTGCGCCCTCAGCCCCTCCTCCTCTTCTCTCATTGGTGGCCAGTACGCCCTCAGCCCCTCCTCCTCCTCCTCTCTCTCCATTGGCAGCGCGGCAAAGGGGGAGGGAGGTACTGCCTCCTTCTCCCCTGTGCTGCTCAGGGAACATGGCCGCGCTGAGACCGGCGCGCTCATGTTCTGTGATAGCACAGTTATCGGTATATCGGCCTGGTTAGGGGCCGATACCGATAACTGTGCAAATCATGAATATGAGCCGATAATATCGGCCAAACCGATAATCGGTCGACCCCTAGTACATATGATTTTTTAAACATTCATTATTACATGTTATGGGGCAAGGTGACCAAAAAATTGGTTGTTTTGGAACAGTTTTTATTTATTTATTTTTACAGCGTTCATTTTATTCATTTTTTTTTTACAGGTTAGGTCATGTGATATTTTTATAGAGCAGATCGTTATGGATGTGGCAATACATAATGTGTATACTTTTTCTTATTTATTTAAGTTTTACACAATAATAGCATTTTTGAAACCAAAAAAATGATGTTTTATTGTCTCCATAGTCTGAGAGCCATAGCTTTTTTATTTTTTGACCAATCGTCTTAAGTAGGGTCTCATTTTTTGCAGGATGAGGTGCTGGTTTTATTGGTATTGTTTTGGGGGGCATACACTTTTTTGATTGCTTTTTGCAATGTTTGTGATGTAAGGTGACAAAAAATGGCTTTTTTGGCACTGTTTTTATATTTTTTTTTTACGGTGTTGACCTGAAGGGTTAGGTCATGTGATATTTTTATAGAGCAGGTCGTTACGGACGCGGCAATACATAATGTCTACTTTTTTACATTTATTTCACTTTAGCACAGTAATAGCAGTTTTGAAGCAAAAAACAAACAAACATATTTTAGTGTCTCCATTGTCTGAGAGTCATAGTTTTTTTTATTTTTTTACTAATTGTCTCAGGTGGAGTCTCATTTTTTGTGGGATGAGGTGACTGTTTTATTGGTACCATTTTGTGGGACATACGCCTTTTTGATTGCTTGGTGTGCTTGGTGTTGCACTTTTTGTGATGTAAGGTGACAAAAATGGCTTTTTTTTACACAGTTTTCATTTTATTTATTTTTTTACGGTGTTCATTTGAGGGGTAAGGTCATGTGATATTTTTATAGAGCTTGTTGTTACAGACACGGCAATACCTAATATGTATACTTTTTTAAATTTATTTTACTTTAACACAATAATAGCATATTTGAAAGAAAAAAATTATGTTTTAGTGTCTCCATGTTCTGAGTGCTATAGTTTTTTTTATTTTTTGAGCGATTTTCTTATGTAGGGTCTCATTTTTTGCGGGATGAGGTGACTGTTTTATTGGTATCATTTTTTTCGGCATACGCCTTTTTGATCACTTAGTGTTGCACTTTTTGTGATGTAAGGTAACAAAAATGGCTTTTTTATACAGTTTTTATTTTTTATGGTTATGGTGTTTATCAGACAGAGTGGATCATGTGAAATATTTATAGAGCTGGTCGTTATGGACGTGGCAATACCTAATATGTGTGTTTTTCCTTTTTTCTTCTATTTTAGATTATAAAATCTGGGGAATGGGGCTTTTTTTTATTTTTTTTACTTCAAACTTTATTTTTTTTTCTTAAAAACATAAAAAAAAAAAAAAACTTTATTTCTGCCCCACTCTGGGACTTCAACTTTTGGGGGTCTGATCCCCTCTGCAATGCATTACAATACATCTGTCTTGTAATTAGGGTGGCCAGACGTCAGTTTTTTAGACTGCTGGTCCTCCGTCCGGCACAAGGCCAGGACGGGCGGCCAGAAATCCTCCTTTTTTGTGGTTATCGGCGACTCTCGCTGAGACTAGTTCGGGGCACTTTAAGTTTCACTCACAATGATCCAGATCACACAGTGCGCACTGATGTCACACGTTCGGCAGTGCTGCCTGCATCGCGCCAGACAATTCTGCTTTGTGCAGGCGCTGGAAATGGAAGGAACAGACTCTAAGGAGCACAGCCGTGCTGAGCAGAGGTCCTCGTACACTCGGCTGTGGCCGCCGACTGGGGATTGCTGAAAGGGGGAAAGGCGCTGCTGATTTTGAAAGGGGTTAATAATAACTTCTGTGGGAACAGCTGAGGGGGGAATAAATAACTACTGTGAAGAGAGGACTGAAAGGGGTTAATAAATACTGTGAATAGGGGACTGCTGATTTTTCTGAAAGGGTTTAAAACTATTGTGAAGAGCCTTCACATTAACCCCTTTTAGCAGTCCCCCATTCACAGTATTTATTAACCCCCCAGCAGTCCCCCCTTCACTCAAGGGGGACTGCTAAAAGAGGTTAATAAATACTAATAAATGGGGAACTGCTGAAAGGGGTTAATGTGAAGGCTCTTCACAGTAGTTATTAACCCATTTCAGCAACCCCCATTCACAGTATTTATTAACCCCTCAGCAGTCCCCCTTCACTGAAGGGGGACTGCTGAAAGGGGGGGGGGGAATAAGTTATAACTACTGTGAATGGGCCTGCCCCTATAATATACATGCCAGCCATTGGGTCCTGATGGACATCCAGGTGCCTTACCTTCTTTAAGCCTCATTCACACGTTAGTGTTTCACGGACATGTGCTGTACGTGTTCTCCACGGACATAACACGTCCACATTCATTTTAATCTGTGTTTTAGCACGGTCAGTGGGTCAGTGTTTTTAGCATGGATGCATGCTCTATTTTGTCCGTGTTCACGGATCCATCACGTCGATTATAGTCTATGGGTCCGTGAAAACCACGGATGCAACACGGATGCCATCCATGTTGCATCCGTGTTTCACTGATCATTAAGAAGAAATGCTTTGAAAATAATTTTTCAGTGTCAGTGAAACATAGATGCAACATGGACAGCAAAGAACGAACACACAAACCCTTCACGGACAGCTTCACGGATGCATCACTGACCACCTGCTCACGGATTTGTGCACGGACACGGATGTGTGAATGAGGCTTTAGGCAAGTAAAGTGCCCAGAAAAAGCCAGAGACAGCCAGGCCCAGCAGCCCTCTGGCCCGGGCCTCGACTCAGCCAGCCATCCATTAGAATCTGATGATCAGATCCATCCAGCCCAGTAGGCAGCCCACTGGGCTTGAAAGTAGAAGCTAGGTTTGGTGAGTACAACATTTCTTACTGATTTCTTGTTTTATTTAGTTTATACTGTAATATAGATTAATGTTTACATTCTGTTCATAATAGTATCTGTATAATGTAGTATCTTGCATGGTGTAGTATTGAACTACTGTGCACCACTGTCCCCGGTACGATGTCCTCCTTTTCGGCGTGTGGTGTCCTCCTTTTTGGGGTTCTGCAAGTGGCCACCCTAATTGTATTGCATTGCCTGTTAGCATATTACAAAGAGTAATATACTAACAGGTTGCCTAAGAGACGCAGCCTAAGGCTGGATCTCCTCAGCACCCGTAGAAGGCAGCCTGCCTTGTCACCCATCAGGTCCCGGCCACAGCAGCGCGGGGACTCGATAGGCTCCCTCACCCCCAGCAAACCCCTTCTATGTCGCGGTCAGCGCTGACCCTGGCATAGAAGGGGTTAATCCGCCGGCATCGATGTAAACAGTGATGCTGGCAGATACAGCAGGGGCCCGGCAATCAGGGAATGCCGGACCCCTGCAGTGATCGGGAGCGCACCGCTCTGGTGCCCACTCGATCACCATGACGTACTATTATGTCAAAATGCGGGAAGTCACTGACTTCCATGACGTAATAGTACGTCACATGTCGGGAAGGGGTTAAAGAGAACTTGTCATCTTTTCTGATGTGTATGTATATTTGTTTTTTTAATGTTCCCCATAATACAATTATGGATAAGATTTTCTTAGAATACGGCATTGTACCATTTCTCTGTTATTGCTGCAAAAAATTATGAATAAATTGACAGCTGGGTTTACCATTCTTCTTAATAATGGGGTGTGACCCAGTCTGACTCGGTTAGCATTGATTCTTTCACAAATGTTTGTAAAGGCGGACTGCACGGCTCAGTGCCTGATTTTATACGCTCGTGGCAGTTGGACTGAATTAAACACCTGACGTCAATGATTAACAGAAGCCTGTTACCTCCAAAATTAATTTCAAAATGTACATACTACCATAGATGCCATACCTTTTTGTGAAAATTCAGGCTTCTAATCCTGAGAAATGGTTCTATGCATTGCTCCTCCTCTGGCTTCGCCATGGGTTTCCACTTGTTCCCCTGTGACATCTGGGAATGCTCTCAGGAGCGCGTCTACCAGCGTGCGCTTGTACTCGTGCATCTTCCTATCACGCTCCAGTGCAGGAAGTAAGGTGGGCACATTGTCTTTGTACCGGGGATCCAGCAGGGTGGCAACCCAGTAGTCCGCACACGTTAAAATGTGGGCAACTCTGCTGTCGTTGCGCAGGCACTGCAGCATGTAGTCGTTCATGTGTGCCAGGCTGCCCAAAGGTAAGGACAAGCTGTCCTCTGTGGGAGGCGTATCGTCATCGTCCTCCGTATCCCCCCTGCCACGCACCAGTGATGGGACTGAGCTGTGTCGGGTGCCACCCCGCTATGAACATGCTTCATTCTCATCCTCCTCCACCTCCTCCTGATACTCCTCGTCCTTCAGTAGTGGGCCCACTTCTAACAGACTGGCCTGAAAGTGCTAAAAGTGACCCCTCATCCTCCTCCTCCTGGGCCACCTCCTCTTTCATCATCGCCCTAAGTGTTTTCTCAAGGAGACATAGAAGTGGTATTGTAACACTGATAACGGCGTCATCGCCACTGGCCATGTTGGTGGAGTACTCGAAACAGCACAACAGGGCACACAGGTCTCGCATGGAGGCCCAGTCATTGGTGGTGAAGTGGTGCTGTTCCGCTGTGCGACTGACCCGTGGGTGCTGCAGCTAAAACTCCACTATGGTCTGCTGCTGCTCGCACACTCTCTCCAGCATGTGCAAGGTGGAGTTCCACCTGGTGGGCACGTTGCATATGAGGCGGTGAGCGGGAAGGCCGAAGTCATGCTCTAGCGCAGACAGGCAAGGGATGTGCTTCAAACCGGCTAGTCCCAGAGCTGCGACGAGATTTCGCCCATTATCGCACACCACCAGGCCGGGCTTGAGGCCCACCGGCAGCAACCACTGGTCGGTCTGTTGTTTAATATCCCGCCACAACTCCTGCGTGGTGTGGGGGCTGTCCCCCAAACATATGAGTTTCATAACGGCCTGCTGACGTTTACCCCGGGCTGTGCTGAAGTTGGTGGTGAAGGTGTGTGGCTGACTGGATGAGCAGGTGGAAGCAGAGGAGGAGGAGGTAGCCAAGTAGGAGGAGGAGGCTACAGGAGGCAAAGAATGATGCCCTGCAATCCTTGGCGGCGGAAGGACGTGCGCCAAAGAACTCTCCACCCAGAGCCCAGCCACCACTACATTTACCCAGTGTGCAGTTAGGAAGATATAGCGTCCCTGGCCGTGCTTACTGGTCCACGTATCTATGGTTAGGTGGACCTTGCCACAGATGGCGTTGCACAGTAAACACTTGATTTTATCGGATACTTGGTTTTGCAGGGAAGGCACGGCTGTCTTGGAGAAGTAGTGGCGGCTGGGAACAACATACTGTGGGACAGCCATCGCCATCAGCTGTTTCAAGCTGTCTGTGTCCACCAGCCTGAATGACAGCATTTCAAAGGCCAGTAGTTTAGAAAGGCTGGCATTCAGGCCCAGGGCTTGAGGGTGGCTAGGTGGGAATTTACGCTTTCTCTCCAAGGTTTGTGAGATGGAGAGATGAACGCTGCCGTGTGACATGCTGGAGATGCTTGGTGACGCAGGTGGTGGTGTTGGTGGCACATCCTCTGTTTGGTGGGCGGCAGGTGCCAACATTCCTCCCGAGGCGGAGGAAGAGGCCGAGGCAGCAGCAGATGAGGGAGCAGGGGGAGCCAGAGTGAGTTCCTTGTTTTTAAGGTGTTTACTCCACTGCAGTTCATGATTTTCATGTAGATGCCTGGTCATGCAGGTTGTGCTAAGGTTCAGAACGTTAATGCCTCGCTTCAGGATCTGATGGCACAGCTTGCAAACCACTCGGGTCTTGTCGTCAGCACATTGTTTAAAGAAGTGCCATGCCAGGGAACTCCTTGAAGCTGCCTTTGGGGTGCTCAGTCCCTGGTGGCGGTGGCCAGTAGCAGGCGAACTCTCTTGGCGGTGGCTATTCTGCTTTTGCCCCCTGCTCCCTCTTTTGCTACGCTGTTGGCTCGGTCTCACTTCTGCCTCTTCCTCTGAACTATGAAAGTCAGTGGCACGACCTTCATTCCATGTGGGGTCTAGGACCTCATCGTCCCCTGCATAGTCTTCCACAGTCTTGCTCCCTGACCCCCTGTTCGGTCTGCACACTGCAGAAAGACGCAGCAGTTGGCACCTGTGTTTTGTCATCATCAGAGACGTGCGGACTCGGATGAGGTGGTGTTCCCATGTCCTCATCATCAGGAAACATCAGTGGTTGTGCATCAGTGCATTCTATGTCTTCCACCACTGGGGAAGGGCTAGGTGGATTCCCTTGGGAAACCCTGCCAGCAGAGTCTTCAAACAGCATAAGAGACTGTTGCATAACTTGAGGCTCTGACAGTTTCCCTGATATGCATGGGGGTGATGTGACAGACTGATGGGCTTGGTTTTCAGGCGCCACCTGTGCGCTTTTTGCAGAAGACTGGGTGGGAGATAATGTTGTGAACGTGCTGGATCCACTGTCGGCCAACCTATTCACTAGCGCCTGTACTTGCTCAGGCCTTACCATCCTTAGAACGGCATTGGGCCCCACCAAATATCGCTGTAAATTCTGGCGGGTACTGGAACCTGAGGTAGTTGGTTCACTATGACGTGTGGCTGAGGCAGAATGGCCACATCCTCTCCCAGCACCAGAGAGTCCGCGTCCCTTACTAGATGTTTTCCTGATTGTTACCGTTCACCAAGCAGCACAATAAGAAAAAAAATATTTGGCCCAATGTATTGATTTCAAATTCAGGCCTTTTTTTGCAGGCACCTAACACTATCTGCCTATTTATTTATGTACCGTATTACACTAATCCAGGCACAGCAGTAACCACTGATTTAGGGAAATATCAATTGTAGGCCTAGTATTTAGGCCCTGGATGAAAGGTATCCTTTTATGAACAGATTTACACTTGGAGATGCACAGTAGCTTACGAAAAAATATGTAGGATTATGCCTTCAGCAATTGTATTTTAACACTTTGTGTAATATACCCTTTAACGGATAAAAATGCACTTGGAGATGCACAGTAGCATGTGAAGTTATTGAGGATGACCCTCTCAGCACTTGTATATACACCTTGAGTGTAATATACCCTTTTACGGACAGAAATACACTATGAGACGCACAATAGTGCGTGCAGATTTACAGGATTATGCTTTCAGCAATTGTAATGTAACACTTTTTGTAATATACCCTTTTACGGAAAGAAATATACTTGGAGATGCACGCTGAGTGTAATATACCCTTTTTACTAGATATAGCAATCTCTCTTATAAATTAATAAAAACAATACAATAATAATAAAGTATCTAAAATGTAAGAGGCCCTCTGGAAAAGCAGATAATGACATGCAGTAAATGGAGTTTATTCCCTATGTATGAACAAATGAGGAAATAAAGTCAGATAGATGTACCTCAATGGTTTGGATAGATCATTCATATGAGTGGATCAAACAATAGCGCATTCATAATGAAGCGATTACCATAATTCATGTCAGTAGAAGTAATCCCATAGAGACCAGCTGCGAAATAAAGCGCAGAATAAATGGAGTAGGAAATCTTAAGTTCCTAGTCATGCGCAAGATACTAGCTTTTTCCATCTAGTCTAGATTTTAAGTTCAAAAATATGCGCACTATGGTAACCAGAATGGACTGCAGTCTAAGTCCACAGACATGCGCAGTGATTCAAATGAACAACGATAGTCTAAGTTCGCAGACATGCGCAGGAATGAAAATGAATAACCTCGGAGTCTATTTCCAATGTCATGCGCAATGAATCTAGTCATGCGCAATATACTAGTTTTTTCCATCCAGTCTAGATTTTAAGTCCAAAAACATGCGCACTATGGTAACCAAAACGGACTGCAGTCTAATTCTGCAGACATGCGCAGTGATCCAAATTAACAACGATAATCTAAGTTCGCAGACATGCGCAGGAATGAAAATGAATAACTTCGGAGTCTATCCCCAATGTCATGCGCAATGCGCAATGAACCGGGCAGAAAAATTCTAAGTTCTAGCGTAGATGCGGGGAATAAACGTCATGATAACAACAGAGGGCGGGCGAGTTATTTGTCCAATAAAAAAGACTGTTAGTATGGAGACAACCTAAAGTGAATATGCTATGATCGCACTGACTGGCGGAAACTGTGATGACGATATCGAAGGCGGAACCAGGGCCTTTAAAAGATCTTCCCGGGCAGCAGACCGGCATTTACTGCCCGTACCCCTGATGACGCTAGTTCGCTATCGAAACATGTCGGGGGGCAGTGCTGGAAAGCGATTTTAAATAATCAGCCAGAACACCTTGATGATAAAATATAGACACAAGTCCACGTTAGTGGTAGCGCGCAACCACCAGTGGTGTATCAATACTCATATTGCAATCAATGACAGCAATAGCATAGGTGTCTGGCAGATAGATTTTAACGATCTTGAGTTCAGAAATAAATTAAATACAGCTAATAATAGTTAAGTTTTAATTTTAATTATGTAATGGTAGAGGTCAAGAGAGGTTTAGGTAGAGGCATATACCCTTTTACGGACAGATTAACACTTGGCCTGCAACAGCTGGAACACCAGATTCAGGGTATTGCTATATTGGCAAGTGAATTTATCCTCAGAACAAAATCAACCCTGTGACGGACACTATTAAACTTGGCCAGCCACAGCTGAAACCACTGATTTATGGTATCGCTATTTTTGCTATTGAATTTCACCCCAGAAAAAAATATATCCTTTGCCGGACACTATTAAACTTGTCCAGTCACAGCTGGAACACCAGACTTACTGTATTTATATTTTTGCAACTGTATTTCACCCCAGGACAAAATCTATCCTTTGACGGACACTATGAAAATTATCCACTCACAGCTGGAACACCAGATTTACTGTATTTATATTTTTGCAACTGTATTTTACCACAGAACAAAATCTATCCTTTGATTGATACTATTAAACTTGTCCAGTCTCAGCTGGAACACCAGATTTACTGTATTTCTATTTTTGCAACTGTATTTCACCCCAGAAAATAATATATCCTTTGACGGACACTAGGGAAATTGTCCAGTCACAGCTGAAAACACCAGATTCAGGGTATTGCTATTTTGGCAATTAAATTTCACCCTAGAAAAAAATATACCCTTTTACGGACAGATTTAAACTAGGCCTGCAACAGCTGGAACACCAGATTTACTGTATTTCTATTTTTGCTACTGAGTTTCACCCCAGAAAATAATATATCCTTTGACAGACACTAGGGAAATTGTCCAGTCACAGCTGGAACACCAGATTCAGGGTATTTCTATTTTGGCAATTAAATTTCACCCCAGAACAAAATCTATCCTGTGACGGATACTATTAAACTTGGCCAGCCACAGCTGAAACCCCTGATTTATGGTATTGCTATTTTGGCAATTGAATTTCACCCCAGAAAAAAATATATCCTTTGCCGGACACTATTAAAGTTGGCCAGCCAGTGCTGGGACACCAGATTTACGGTATTGCTATTTTGGCAAGTGAATTTCACCCCAGAACAAAATTTATCTTTTGCCGGACACTATTAAACTTTGCCAGCCACTGCTGGGACACCAGATTTAGGGGTTTGCTATTTTGGCAATTGAATTTCACCACAGAAAAAAATCTATCCTTTGCCAGACAGCAGACAGTATTACACTTGGCTAGCCACAGCTGGAACACCAGATTTAGGGGATTGCTATTTTGGCAATTGAATTTAACCCCTTAATAAAATATAGAAATGTTTTCCGCCTAATTATTAATATTAATTATTAATATTAACTCCAAATATTAATAATTAATATTCCCTTTTACAATAGCCATAACTTTTTTGTGATAATCTGATCCTCGCTTGGGATCGTTCTCCAGGAGTTAATTCCCGCTTCAATGCTTGTCGTCTGGGGGATGATTCACGCTTCAGTGGGGCTGCTGGGCTCAACTCAACTCCAGTGCGCTCCGCTATTTAAATCCGGCAGAGCTCGCTCCCATGCAGCCCGCCCTGCAGGCGGAGGATCGCTTTGATCCTCCTGCCTGTGAAGTGACCGCGCATCTCTGGCACTGTAATTACAGCCGTGGAGGTACGCGGCATACAGGGGCAGGGGAGCTCTTTATTCCCTGTTAAGCAAAACATCTCCGGCCCTGCCAGAGGTGTTCAGCAAAAGGCAGGGGTTCTCTTTGATGCCCTGTCTTTTGATATGCCCACAACTAGACACTTGTCCAGTTATCTTGGCGGCATCTCCCCCCCTTCAGGCGCGCTGACATGCGCTTCCAAGTGGATTTATCAGCTGGAGGGGGGGGGGCACCTGTGTTTGGGGGACATTATTAGTGGCATTGAGGATAATATAATATATATGTATATAGATGTATGCCAGTGTTGGGACACATATATATATATATATATACACACACACAACCTGGGGGCATATTAATATAGACATAAACCTATACCCCCACTGCCCATACAGGGCCAATACATAGATAGATAGATAGATAGATAGATAGATAGATAGATAGATGCCCCATTGTGGATGTGTGTGTATATACACAGTACAGATCAAAAGTTTGGACACACTTTCTCATTCAAAGAGTTTTCTTTATTTTCAAATCATGACTATTGTAGCGGACTGGACCCTGTACCAGAGTCTGCCCCAGTTTCCTGGAAGGGACTGCTTGCTCGCCTCCTGCCCTGCGACTATGGCCCCATGTATGCTTGTCCTGTTTGAGCGGTGATGCCCCAGATGGCTCTGCTATGGAGCCCATTCGTATGGTGGAGGACTATGGGAAAGACTTTAGCTCCATGGCAATTGAACTGGACATGTGTGGTCTGAGCGCCATCCAATAATGTGCGCTCAGACCTAAGCTATCTGGGGATATGTTGCATGTATATGTTTTATATAGTGATTGTAGCATTGTGTAATTTTGTGTCCCTTTTGCAGCCATGTGCTCAATGGAGTCTGCCTCTATCCCTGGATATATTGAGCGCTCAGATCCAAGCCTTCTGGGAATATGTTAAATGTCTGTGTGTATTGTAAAGGGTGGGACATTGTATATTGAATAGTGATGTCTGTCCTATTGTCCCCACGTGTGTATTGGCGATTTCCCTTTGTCCTGAGAGATAATTGAATGACTCCTCAATTGTCTCCAGGACAGAAGACATTGTGTATTCTTCTGCCTGTGGTGATTGCATTACCCATGTAGGGTGATTGTATCACAGGCAGAGGGGAGGGATATGCTGGGGGTGTCTGTATTGTCCCATTGTGTGTGATTGGCTGCTGTATCCTGTGTCGCAGTCTTCCTTCTGGTCCCCTAGGGGAGTGTCCACCAGGTGGGAGACCTGCATAAATACTCGGGCAGGTAGCCCTTAATAAAATATAGAGAGAATTCCTGTTTACCATCAATACGGAGCCTCGTCTCGTTCTTGGGGGGATTCTCTGTATGCTGTTAGAGACTGATTGCCAGGAGTGTAAGCTGATTGTCTGCTTTTCCTGTTCGTCTGCTAGCAGCTATTTGGGAGGTTCCAGTACGGGAGTTGGAGTGCTATTTTGGATCCAGTTCGGGAGTTTGGTGTTCTGCAGTAGCTGTGCCTATATCTCTGTAAAGGGGGCCGATCGCCTAAACGGTTTTTACCCCTTTTCTGCAGAAGCGGTCCGTTACAACTATGAAAATTGCCGATTCACACTGAAGGCATCAAAACTATGAATTAACACATGTGGAATTATATACATAACAAAAAAGTGTGAAACAACTGAAAATATGTCATATTCTAGGTTCTTCAAAGTAGCCACCTTTTGCTTTGATTACTGCTTTGCACACTCTTGGCATTCTCTTGATGAGCTTCAAGAGGTAGTCACCTGAAATGGTTTTCACTTCACAGGTGTGCCCTGTCAGGTTTAATAAGTGGGATTTCTTGCCTTATAAATGGGGTTGGGATCATCAGTTGCGTTGTGGAGAAGTCAGGTGGATACACAGCTGATAGTCCTAGTGAATAGACTGTTAGAATTTGTATTATGGCAAGAAAAAAGCAGCTAAGTAAAGAAAAACGAGTGGCCATCATTACTCTAAGAAATGAAGGTCAGTCAGTCCGAAAAATTGGGAAAACTTTGAAAGTGTCCCCAAGTGCAAAAAAACCATCAAGCGCTACAAAGAAACTGGCTCACATGCGGACCGCCCCAGGAAAGGAAGACCAAGAGTCACTTCTGCTGCTGAGGATAAGTTCACCCGAGTCACCAGCCTCAGAAATCGCAGGTTAACAGCAGCTCAGATTAGAGACCAGGTCAATGCCACACAGAGTTCTAGCAGCAGACACATCTCTAGAACAACTGTTAAGAGGAGACTGTGTGAATCAGGCCTACATGGTAGAATATCTGCTAGGAAACCACTGCTAAGGACGGGCAACAAGCAGAAGACACGTGTTTGGGCTAAAGAACACAAGGAATGGACATTAGACAAGTGGAAATTTGTGCTTTGGTCTGATGAGTCCAAATTTGAGATCTTTGGTTCCAACCACCGTGCCTTTGTGCAATGCAGAAAAGGTGAACGGATAGACTCTACATGCCTGGTTCCCACCGTGTAGTATGGAGGAGGAGGTGTGATGGTGTGGGGCTTTGCTGGTGACACTGTTGGGGATTTATTCAAAATTGAAGGCATACTGAACCAGCATGGCTACCACAGCATCTTGCAGCGGCATGCTATTCCATCCGGTTTGCGTTTAGTTGGACCATCATTTATTTTTCAACAGGACAATGACCCCAAACACACCTCCAGGCTGTGTAAGGGCCATTTGACCATGAAGGAGAGTGATGGGGTGCTGCGCCAGATGACCTGGCCTCCACAGTCACCAGACCTGAACCCAATCGAGATGGTTTGGGGTGAGCTGGACCGCAGAGTGAAGGCAAAAGGGCCAACAAGTGCTAAGCATCTCTGGGAACTCCTTCAAGACTGTTGGAAGACCATTTCAGGTGACTACCTCTTGAAGCTCATCAAGAGAATGCCAAGAGTGTGCAAAGCAGTAATCAAAGCAAAGGGTGGCTACTTTGAAGAACCTAGAATATGACATATTTTCAGTTGTTTCACACTTTTTTGTTATGTATATAATTCCACATGTGTTAATTCATAGTTTTGATGCCTTCAGTGTGAATCTACAATTTTCATAGTCATGAAAATAAAGAAAACTCTTTGAATGAGAAGGTGTGTCCAAACTTTTGGTCTGTACTGTATATACCTACCAGGCACTTCCCTCTACAGCTATGTTTTGGGATGCCTCCTCTACATGGCAGTATGCTTACTTTGAATAAAATTTTGGCGGTAACTGACTCCTGTTAGGGCTCCTGCACACGACCGTATTTTGTTTCCTTGTCCGTTCTGTTTTTTTTTGCTGATAGGATGCGGACCCATTAATTTCAATGGGTCTGAAAAAAATGCGGACAGCACACCATGTGCTGTCCGCATCAGTATGTCCGTTCCGTAGCCCCGCAAAACAAATAGAGCATGTCCTATTTTTTTCTAGTTTGCGGACAAGTATAGGCATTATTACAATGGATCCGCAAAAACAACAGATCTGCAAAAAAAACGGATGCCATACGGAACGTCATCCGTTTTTTTTTGCGGACTGCAAAACACATACGGTCGTGTGCATGAGGCCTTAAGTGCATTCTAATACTTTTGTCCATATAATGTATATTAGATCCTCAGCGAAATAGAGAATCCACAAGTAGTACTAGATAGATAAAAGGTTATGAATTTATTTCTAGGCCCCATAGCAAATGTTACAACAGTAGTTATGCCTATGATTTTACGTTGTTTCTATTCAATGGATAAACTGAATAATGCATTCGAAGATAAAATCCCTCACCTTTATGAATGGAAAAAAAAGCCATTAATTATTTAGTATTCTCAAGATAAGACTATTGACTTCAACAGTGTCCATCAAAAGTTCTGATATACTCCGGCACTGAGACGCATGACGTTCTATGGATTCACCTTTCACATTTAAACGCTCATCCTTAGGCTCCATTCACACGACCGTATGTTGTCCGCAAAAAAACGGATCCGTGTCCGCAAAAAAACGGATTGCATTCCGTTTTTTTGCTGATCCATAGACTTCAATAGAACATGGCCCTATTGAAGTCTATGGATCAGCAAAAACGGACACGGATCCGTTTTTTTGCGGACAACATACGGTCGTGTGAATGGAGCCTTAGTGTATCATCTAACAAAAATGATAATGCAATGGTTGTTCATCTCACATAATATATTTATAGGATGTAGAAATAAATAATATATTTCCTCATGTAACCCGTGCAGTGAAAGCAGTGTGTAAAGTGGATGTGCCTGCAGTATATTCCAGGCAGGGACTCACACCTGCAGACATTAGTGCTGATTCTTCTCAGGTGAAGGGGACTACAAATCATGGGCAAAACACATGCTAATCCAGGTGAAGTCTCCATTAATTTGAGCTGTTCACTTTTCTTTTCTTCTCTATTTTGCCCAGACAGTCATGACTATTTCTCCTGCATACTGCATATCTGAAGCTCCCTCTGCTACGTAAAAAGAAACCAGTAATAATAAATGGAACATGGTAGATGGTGGCCTGTTACAAATTTTGCATCAGGGACTAGGAGATCTTAGTTACACCTCTGACTTTGACTCATTGGTTCTGCAAGTTACGTTTTTAAAACTGCTCAGAATGTTATAAAATAATAAAAGTAGTGATATTTCACTGATCGCCTGCCACTCACTTCCCAGTCTCTGGTTGCAGAGGTCACATGTCCAGAGCCCAGTGAGGACATGAAAAGGAGCAGAAGGAGAGTGGCAGGGGATCATAAAAGTATCACTTGTTTGTAGTATTTAAAAAAAAAAAACAGAAATAAATTTTACATGGCTGGACAGACCACAGATGACACCTCAACCTCAATATCAGCCTTCAGATTCAAAATCATATACACCCTAGAAAACTCTAATTCATACACACCTGTCACCCCTCTCCCCCGTCATGTCCCCTAAATGCAGACCGCAGACCAGACAGAAAAAAAACAATCTTGTTCCTCTTCTGCATCTGGCACCATAATTCTTGGTGCAGCAATGTGTCCTGAAGTTGTGCAGCATTAGGGTCCCTCCTCCCTTACACCTCTGGAGAAGTGGTGCCCTAGGTGGTCATCTATCGCTTGTCCCAGCATTGCATATGAGCACTGTGGTTGACCGCAGCATCTATTAAACCCTTTTGGAAACCAAAAGAAGGGTGGCCATATAACATTAGATGAAATTTAGACTGACTGACTATCTAATATGTATTAGGATGTCCTGACTCTCTGCTAGCAGTAGATTTTATCTGAAAGAAGGATCACGTATGTTTGATACCTACATACCTAATGCTTTGGTTCTGCTGCCAAACAAGTCTGGCATAGGCTTATTTCCTTCTCTTCACTGAAAACACATGCTGAGCCAAGCATGCATGTGTGGGATTTTGGAGGAGTACAATAGCTTGTTTGGCCAACAGACACCAAGTGTGTCTCAGCAGCTTAACGGTTTAATAGTTTAATGGTGTTGAGCAAGACTGCAACTATAGAGACAATTCAAGGACTTTGTAAATATATAGCAGCTCGCCCGTCTTGGCCTATAGAATTAGGCCCCTTTCACATGGGCGAGTTTTCAGCGCGGGTGCAATGCGTGACGTGAACACATAGCACCCGCACTGAATCCTGACCCATTCATTTCAATGTGTCTTTGTACATGAGAGTTTTTTTCACGCATTACTTGTGCGTTGCGTAAAAATCGTAGCATGTTCAATATTCTGAGTTTTTCACGCAGCTCTGGCCCCATAGAAGTGAATGGGGCTGCGTGAAAAACGCAATGTATCCGCAAGCAAGTGTGGGTGCGTTGCGTTTTTCACTGATGGTTGCTGAGAGATGTTGTTTGTAAACCTTCAGTTTTTTATCACGCGTGTGAAAAACACATCAAAACGCATTGTACCCGCTCAGAAAAAACTGAACAACTGAACGCAATTGCAAGCAAAACTGAATGGCTTTGCCTCTGAAATCGCACCGTTTTCACTGAACGATGCGGACAGCACACCATGTGCTGTCCGCATTAGTATGTCTGTTCCGTAGCTCCACAAAAAAATAGAACATGTCCTATTATTGTCCTATTCTTCCACCTACTTATATAGAAGTATATTTAGTACACATAAGGATGGAAAATAAGTACATGTATAACACTTGATAAGAGTATCAGACATCTGTGGAATACTAATGTATATGTCTTTCCAGAAGAATATAGAGTGGAACAATGCATTTTATACAGAAAACGCACTAAAAACGCACTGAAATCGCATCAAAAGGGCATGTGCGTTTTCTTTAGATTAGATGCGTTTTTTGTTTATATGCATATGATTATAAGTGGGAATTGCCTAATGGGACCATAATGATTGATATGTTAGTGAAACATCTGTTTGATAGAATATTAAATCCATGCCAACTTTTTGTGAAATCCAAAAGAAAAAAGTTGGCCCACCCACCTTTGGGGTATAAAAGACAGAATATATAAGGAATGCGAATAAGAGCCACTGAGGAAGGAGCTTGGTGCTCCGAAACTCGTTTGGTACTATAAGCAACCCGAAAAGAAGACCCCTGATCGAGCTGATACAGATGTCCGGTGACTACAGGAACGACTTTGCCTAAAAGACTTTAAGTGCATTAAGTCAAGTAAAGTGCGCTGCTATCTGCTAAGGGAGAGTCCAATCACGTGGGACGCCGAGCAGCAGCACCCGCCGGCAAAAGCGTGGAGTGTCAGGAGGCTGATTCCTGGAGAGCGATATCACTCAGAGAAGAGTGGATTCTGGTGCAACGATGCTGTAACGATTTACTTTGTAACAGAGAACTCTATAAGGATAAGCTTTGGCTACATTATTGCCTTTATTCCAGTATGCAAAACGAACTATAAAGATTCTACAGCTACATTTGAATTGATACATTGGGCACCATTGAGACTGTTTCATGAATTTGAACATTTTTATTAACAATCATGTGCTCAAATTATCTATCTAATTATGCATGCCAATTATACTGATTCAGGATTGACTTTTCAGCTATATTAATATCAATCTGTATAGTCCATCCTCACAATTGGGGGTTTTGTTCATAATTTTAGGGTGGGATTTTATTATTTTAGGGTGGGATTTTATGTTATATGTCCTCAGCCAGGATCCTTTGGGACATATTGGTGGTACGTAGGTGGTGGTGTTCTTCTCCATCTGCCTCAGACTACACCATCTGCCTCTGGGCCGGACGGAGCGGCGCACCGTCACATCCGTGACGCCCAATTTTGATTAATTAACTTTTTATGTTTTATCGAAGATCAATATCTTATGTTTTATATGAAGTATAATATTTTATATTTTATGCAATTGGTCTATATATGTGGATGAAATAAATTCTTTTTTACATTTTCCTTGGTACATTCTTGGATGAAAGAGTGCCTGTTCATCTTTATATATTAATGCAAGGACTTGTGTCACATACTTTTCATTTTATGATCTAATGCTTTTTAAAGTAAAATTGTGCAATTGTAGGAGGTTGTAGATGTTGTCTATCTTCCTCAATGAGAGCACATAAAAAGAATAGAATGGTACAATGTACTGTATCGGGGACACACAGTGCTCACCCTCTAATAAAATATCAAGTTTAAGCTTTCTATCTGTCTTCCTCTTCATTCCTTCTCAGCAACACATGATGCATGGGGGGCATGTCACCGCTTCGGCAAGCATCACAAATCGGAAGTTGACGACTGGGACCAGAGGGAACTCTGTGGCTGGGAGCAGGTAAGTATGTTTAACTCCCTACCTCTGAAGACATGGGAGGGGGGGGGGGGGTCTGGCCAAAAGCCCCCCCCCAAAGGTGAACAACCCTTTTAATTCAAATACATCAAATGTATCAGTCATAGCATTAAACAACCTGTCTAATATTGTGTGAAATTTCTATATAAAACGGATATATATACATTTTCATAAGACTACATGCACATGACAGTATGTGTTTTGTGGGCCGAAAAGTGCGGATCTGCAAAAAAAAAAAAACGATGACCATCCGATTAAATTATTTTTTTTTGCGGATCCATTGTAACAGTGCCTAAAACAGACAAGAATAGGACATGTTCTATTTTTTTGCGGGGCTACGGAACGTACATACTGATGCGGATTTCAGTGCGTTTTCTGTATAAAATGCATTGTTCCACCCTATATTCTTCTGGAAAGACATATACATTATTATTCCACGGATGTCCGATACTCTTATCAAGTGGTATACATGTAGTTATTTTCCTTCCTTATGTGTACTAAATATACTTCTAGGTAAGTAGGTGGAAGAATAGGACACGTTCTATTTTTTTTGCGGAGCTACGGAACGGACATACTGATGCAGACAGCACCCATTTTTTTGCGGACCCATTGAAGTGAATGGGTCCGCATCCTATCTGCAACAAAAAACGTTTGTGTGCATGTAGCCTTAATCTGAACTTCAAATATTTTGTACACTTGATCTACAGTACAGGGCCAGAAGACCAAAGCCTAATCTCTATGTCACCTCTATGGAATGTGCTTGACATGGCTGCCTAATACACTGGAAGACATTTGAAAAAAAAAAGAAGGTAAAAGGCAGATGATTGCTGGTATATTTCTGGGATACTTTAATGCACTTTGATACCATCAGAGCAGTTTCAGACACAGCCTGTCATCTCTGGGCTCATGGGTTTCTGACAAAGACAATTTCAGAAACGGCAGGGGGGTATCTCAGTATAGTGTATCAAGAGTGGCAATCAGCAACATCTCTGACCTAGTCAGAAGTTTTCACTAAACATGATCATGAATCGTGACTCTAATACTGATTTGTCTGTGTGGGTTTCTTCTGGTAGACAAGTAGTTTGTGCTATACGTGGGTCAAACAGCTTTTATACTGAATATCAAATGATATAATAGTATGCAAAAAAACAATGGTCAGGACTATACAGTGTAGTAATGCTTTTACTGTAAGCTGTTACACTGTACATGTACAAAATATGTAAGGAATTTGGGTTTGGGTAATGCACGTTGGAGCATATATTTAATGTTTTGGTGTGAATGCATTAAAAATGTGGCATACAGTCTGAACTTGGAACAGATATGGCAATTTGGAGCATTTATAATAAAAATTATAGATTGTTCTGCATAAAAACAGTCTTCACATAGCTTAAAGGGGTTGTCTCACCTCAGTAATCGACATTTAATCAGTTCCTTGTAGTATTAGGATCCTTTTCTTCCATGCAGTTCATTTTTCAGTTATGCCTCTGTCACCTTATCTTCTCCTTCAAACAGCTCCAAATTTCCTGCTTGTTTGTAGGGGTTATAGCAGTGGCCGCGCAGGTGCACAAAACACTATCGGCAGCTCGGCCAGCTGCTCTGCTGGCCGAGTTTCACAGGAGTGAGCGTGCACATATTCTTACGCATGCGCAGTCATTCCCGGCCCGTCCACCTTGTCAGTGCTCAGCTCCGCCTAGAACAAGCGGGAAATCAAGGCCCTAAGAGCCGTGACAGAGCTTGAAAATAGCCAGGTGAGAAATAAAATAAGAAATATAAAAAAGTTATGACTCAGTTTTCCAAGATTTTTTTTTATTTTTTTTACTGATGACCTAACCTCCAGATAGATCATCAGTATGGTGGTGGGGGTCCTTGGTGTTGGGGGTCCCTTCTTGTGGCTTACCAAGCACAGTGCTGTACATTGTATGACGGCTGTGCTTGGTATTGCAGCTCAGCCCAATTCACTTGGCTCCTAGGCCATGTGATCGGTGAACGTGATGTCACTGGCCTAGGAAAAGCATGGAGAAGTCCACAGTGCTCACAGGAGCTCCTGTGTCTTCTTAAACAGCTGATCGGCAGAGGTCCCAGGTTAGGTCATCAGTAAAAAAATATCTTGGAAAACCCCTTTAAATATTATTTCCATAAAATCCATGTTCCAAAATCCAGTTGGTGCTCCTTCCCTTTTGAGCCTTGCCGTGTCCACAAACATCAGTTTATGACCACATATGGGGTATTTCTGTACTCAGGAGAAATTGCATAATAGCTTTTGTTTTTTTTTTCTGGCAGAAATTAAAAAGCTGGGAAAAAATTGGCCAACAAAATGGCCACCTGTCGGCTGACCTGTTCCACGTGCGCTTGACAGTGGAAGGCATCTGTGTTGGTCCAATGCTCATATGTACCCGCATTGCTGAGAAAAATGCTTTAATATATGCAAATGAGCCTCTAGAATCGGGGCATTGACGTTACTCCTAGTGGCTCAGCTTTATCTGCAAATGCTCGCATGGAGCGTCGCCTCCTCTTCAAACATCTGATCAGTCAGAAATTGTTTTTTGCAGAACAAGTTTTTAATGGTGTCATTTTGGGGAACACATAACTTACTGATTAGGTGGCAAGTGGGGGTGGCAAAAAAAACAGCAATGATGTCAGTGAGTTTTTACGTAATTTTGCTTGTTCATTTTTTGGCATAAATAACATAACTTTATTCTCTGGGTTAGTACGGCGATACCAAATACATACAATTTTTTTTTTATGTTTTACTACTTTTGAATAAACACTTTTAAAAAAAAATGAAACTTTTTGGTTCGCTGCATTCCAAAACCCAGAATTTATTTTTTTTTTCTTTCTATGGAGCTGTGTGAAAGCTTGCAGTGTTCATTGGTATAATTTCAGGGAATATAACACTTTTTGATCACTTACTTATTCTGTTTTTTTTGTGGCAAATAAGCAAAAAGCAGAAATTTTAATTATTATTTTTTCGTTACAGTATTCACCCTATGGGATCAATTACATAACGGTGTGGGTTGTTACAGATGTGGTGTTACCAAATATGTGGAGATTTTATTTTTGCTACCTTTTTCCACTGAAAAGGTGTATTTTTTTTACTTGGATTTCAATTATTTAATAAAACTTTTTAAAACTATTTAATAGTCCCACAACAGGACTATAATAGACAATCTTTTAATCACTTCTAAATACATTGTACTATTTGTGTAGTGCAATGTATTATGCTGTCAGTGCTATAATGACATTCACCAGCAGGCTGTGGCAGAGGGGGCTGTAAAAAGGAGGCAGCCCAGCCTAAGGCCCCTTAGTGACTGCCGGAAAAGGGCATACTAGTGGTCATTAAGGGGTTAAAACACACAGTCTAAAGTTGATAGGACGATTTCAATAAAAAGGAATGTTCATCAGGTTAAATGTAACAATGAACGATCATTTGAGCCGACCAATCATCATTCACTTTGTCGGACAAAAGTTCTACCTAGCTTTTCCATTCATGTAAAGAAAGATATTTCTTAAAATGAATGTCAAGTCAGAATTTCTTTTTTGATTGGTTCAATTACCAATGAATCTCATGCCTAGTTATGTTGCCTTTGCTATACAAACTGCTATATGACTACATTATATACCATACATAGTCCTTTTGTTATACAAACTGCTATATGACTACATTATATACCATACATAGTCAGGGCCGTATTTACAGCCCACCGGTTCTAGGCACTAACACTGAACACGCCTCTATTTGGACTGAATAGAATATGTTCTATTTATTGTTTTTTCATGGACTGACAACACAATTGATAGGGACCATTTTTAATGTCCGTTTCTGAGAAAAGGATCAGTGGAAAAAAAATCCGCTAAAACTGGACCAGTTTGCCATTTTTAAAGGGAACCTGTCACCATGAAAATTCTAAATGATCCACGGGCACCAAGTTAGGGCTCTTTCACATTTGCGTTGTGAGGATCCGGCGTGCACTTCCTTTGCCGAAAATGCCCGCCAGATCCGTCACAACGCAAGACAACTGACAGCATATTTAAGACTGATCAATATCAGATCAGTGGGTTTCCAATAGTGTTGATTGAATCGAAGGATCTGAAGTGGGATTCGATCCGAAGTTTAGGAAAAATTAGATGCGTCACGAATCTGAATTACTTTGCGCTTCGTGGTAACAAATGTTTTTTTTTTTTTAAATGGCAGCTGCACTTGTTACAAAGTGAGAGAGACATGACAAGCACTCATGTGCTAGGGACAGAGTTGCTGAAAACTTAAAAAAAAAAGAATATTGGATAGGGACAGTGCAGGAAGGTCATAGGGAGAGTTTTTTTGAGACTGTAGGGCGAGCATAGTGAGACTGCCGGTTGAATATTATCGCCGCATATATCTTGTTCAACTGCTGCAGCAATCATACTTACATCTGTTATTTTATACATAGACTTACTGTGCCTCAGTATTAAAGGGTGGGCTAATATATTGCAGAGTTCATCTTGTTCAAGTGCTGCGACATTCATATGTTATTTTAAACATAGGCTTACTGTGTGTCAGACTCAATAAGTCAACGTCAGCAGAAGTAAGCTGGCGTTCCTTCCCATTGACTTCAATGTCATCTATTGCTCCTGATGTTCCTCCTCGTAACTTGTTTTGACAGCAATCGATCACTGAGGTGATTGCAAAAAGACAACAGTATGCGTGCACTCATCCAATGGTGCAGAAGCTGAACGTGCACCTGGCCAAGTTGCTGGTACTACAGACCCTCCCTTTCCCCATTTTAGAGAAAAGTCAGCAAGATGCAGAGAGAGAGGAAGATCTGGATTTTCCTGATGAGATATGATTGGTATTAGATGAGGTGAAAAAGGAGGAAAAGCAGATGGAAGAAGGTCTTCCACCTGTAGAATAGGAGAGATATAAGGGTTGGTGAAGTGGGCTCGCAACTAGGAGGGGGGAGTGGGCTTTCTTCTTCTCTCACTCTGGGAATGCCCCATGACATATGCATATTGTGCCACAAACCTAACCAATAATAATAATAATCCTACGGCCATGTTTGCTCCATCCACCATGTTCTGCCCATCTGGTTTTAACCCAAATACCATCTCATTCTTAGTATATATATATATTGTAATTGGGGTTGTTGAGTGATTTAGATATCCTTGATGTCCTACAGTATTGGTACCTTCTTCTGTTAATAGGTATTTTTACCTATGTAATATTGATTTTAATTTATTTTATTTTTTCTTCACAGAGTCACATTATGCAAAAGGAGGAGGACCCCATTTTTAAACTATCGAGTGATAGTGACGGCTCTTACACTTCCATGCATGAGACCCGCGTGTATATTGTGAATATTTATGTATCATGTTGTCCATGTTGGTTCCTTCACTGAATTATGGTTTTGAACTAAGTGTGCTCCTTTGCCATAATGAGGAGATCCTCTTTAGGGTATCGGTTCTGCATTCCGAATCTGTGGTATCTGATGGGTGTCCCCTGACGGGGTTGTCCATTTGATTGCCACATACTGTTGTATGGCCGTGACATTGACGGTGCCACGACCGTACTGACGGGGATGCTGGATACCTGACCCCATGGTGTGTATACACACCTCCATGTAATATGGATTCATTGGCATGAAGGTTTTGCGTACGATTGTTCATTTATATATATATAATAGAACTTTGGGCGATTGCCCTTAACCAACATGGCCACATTGCTGCTTCCTGCTGTATCACATGATGCGCCATACAGGATTCCCGGTCATGCGCACTTTGTACAGCTGAACGCGGAGTTTTCGATCACGCCAGTCACTCAGCACGCCAATAGTTTATTAAGGTACCTCCTCCTTATATAATATCCACACCTGTATATGTACACTAATTATCTTGTAATTAAGTTTGCACGATCTTTTACACATTTCTTATATGCAAATTTTATATATAATGTAATTTTGAGAAGGACTTCACTTGATTATCACGTGCATGATTGCATTTATTATCCACTTTATTTGTATCACGATTTATTGTTATAATCATGTATTAATTGCATTAATCATGTATTAATTTTATATTAATTGTACACCTGTTAAATACCACACTTCGATACCTAACATTTGCTTGAGAAAGGCTCATGATACGAGCCGAAACGTCGCGGTTGCACATGTTTGAATAAATCTTCAGTTTTATTTTTTGGAAGTGCTGCCTCTTTTCCTCTTTTGTATATTTGGGACCCACGCTAGTCCTGAGGCTTAGCACCCGCCTGGTCTCGGTAGTGCTGCCAGCATCATTCCTTCACTATATATATATATATATACATACATACACACACGTATAGTTTCCGATTTTACACTTGGAATATGGAAATATTTTTTTTAAAAGGGATTCATGTCTACAGTATTCAAAAATGATTAGTTTTTTCAGTAGTTTTCTATTTGTCAGAACAGAGCCATTTACCATTTTAATGTGTACATTTTTATATTTCATCATTTGAATTGTAGTCAGAGCATACAGTATGGGGCCTATTTTTGGTTTTGCATTTTCATATTTTTCTCTTAATGGTCGAATAGCTATAACTTTTTTTTTTTTTTCCCATTCATATAGCCATTTGAGGGCTTATTTTTGGGGAAAAGTTGTACTATTTAAGGGCACCATTCAATTTACCATGTCTGTTATAGGAAAATGGAAAAGAAAATTCACCGCGTATGGAGCGGGCCCACTGCAGCATCCTGCTCCATACATTCCCTCAGCCACTGTGATGTACAGGTATACTGGATTTACAGCGATTTGTGACCAATTGTTGAAGCTTGGTGAATCGGCTGAATTGGATTTTTCAAAACTTCGCCCATCTCTACTTTACAACTCCCGACACCCCCCCCCCGCTCCCTACATGATCACCAGTTTGAATAGACGACAGCGGTCATGCAAGTGCCGAGCCCTCTTCACCGTTTAACTGCACACCGTCTAACTTGTAGTAGCAGTGCAGTGTAATTACAACTGCTTGGCCCTTTCAAGTGAATTCATTCTAATTACATTGCACCGCTACTATACGTTAGAAGGTGTGCAGTTAAAGAGGATGCAGTGCTCGCACAAGCACCTCCGCCTCCTCAAACAGTTTATCGGTAAGAGTCGAACCCCAAATGATCCAATACTGATTATCCTGAAAGGACATGAATATATTAGCGCTGCACAACCGCTTTAATTGTTCTCACCATAACTTGTAGGATAACACATCCGCCTGGATGGATGTCTTTTTTCAGCCTTACAAACTATGTTACTATGTTACAATATCGAAAATAAGGATCTACATGTAGACTGTGTATGAGGAGGAGAAACTCTGTGTCATCTAGGGAGCAGTGAACATTTCAGTAAAGGTTATTGATAGCTAACTTAGGACTAAAAGCATGTTAAAGCTAAGTAGAAAAACATCCCAAGACGCGGTTTCCCCCATTCCATGGAACAGCATTTTGCTGGTTTCAAATCCTTAAGCAGCTACTTGGGATGTTTTGCAACTTAGCTTTAGGGCTCATGCACACGACCATATGTATTTTGCGGTCCGCAAAAAATACGGATGACATCTGTGTGCATTCGGTATTTTGCGGAAAGTGGGAAGCTGGCCGATAATAGAACAGTACTATCTTTGTCCATAATGCTTTTTGAGGAACGGAAATACGGACATACAGAATGCACACGGGGTAACTTCTGTTTTTTTTGTGATGCCATTAAAATGAATGGTTCCGCATATGGTCCGAAAAAAAAAGGAACGGATGCGGAAAGAAAATACGTTCGTGTGCATGAGCCCTTAACCACACCAGGACTGCCTAACGCACGGATGCGTTCGGCAGGCGGGTTATTCTGGGTGGACGCATTGGCGCGTCATCTCGCAAGAAGCAAGATTTCCTGTGAACGCGCGCGCGCTCACAGGATTTGCGTCGGGAGGAAGGTAAACTACAGCCTGCCAGGGCTGATCATGCGCTGGCAGGCTGTAGTAGTTTAAAAAAAATCGCATATCAGACGCTGTTTTGTTAACAGCGTTTGATATGCCTGCTGCCTGCTCCTCTGGTGGTCCCTTTTGCTTGGGACCACCAGAGGAAACATATGTAAGTGCACCAATCACCACACAGACCCCCCCATCCACCCCCTGTCACTGATTAACCCCCGATCACCCCATGTCATCCCCCTGATCACCCCGTCACTAATCACCCCCCTGTAAGGCTCATTCAGACGTCCATATGTGTCCACGGATCCGCAAAACACGGACATCGGCAAGAATAGGATGTTTGGGGGCCGAAACCCGGAAGTTCGTGGCCGTAGCTCCACAAATGCTGATGCGGCGAGCACAGAGTGTGCTCTCCGCATCACCGCTGGCCCCATTCACACTGAATTGCGGAATAGATGCGGACATTTTTGCGGATATGTGAATGGGGCCTTACTTTTTTTTTTTTTTGCACATTTTTTAGCAGAGATTTTTTCATCCACATTGATTGATGCGATTGAGGAAATCTGTGCCGTTCATTTTTTTTTTCAGCCCAGAGGCTGAACGGAAAAAAAAAATCTCATTACCCGTATGCTCAATATAGCAGAAACTCCTAATGCTGGCCATACATGTAATGATTGCGGAGACCCTAAAATGCCAGGGCAGTAGAAATACCCCACAATTGACCCCACATTTTAGAAAGAAGACACCCCACGGTATTCCGTGAGAGGTATGGTGAGTTCATATAAAATTTTATTTTTTGTCACAAGTTAGTGGAATATGAGACTTTGTAAGAAAAAAAAAAAAAAAACAATTTCCGCTAACTTGTGCCAAAAAAAATATCTTCTATGAACTCGCCATGCCCCTCACGGAAAACCTTGGGGTGTCTTCTTTCCAAAAGGGTGTCACATGTGGGGTATTTATACTGCCCTGGCATTTTAGGGATCCTAAAACGTGAGAAGAAGTCTGGAATCCAAATGCGTAAAAATGCCCTCCTAAAAGGTACTCATTGGAATTTGGGCCCCTTTGCACAACTAGGCTGCAAAAAAGTGACACACATGTGGTGTCGCCGTACTCAAAAGAAGTAGGGCAATGTGTTTTGGGGGTGTATTTTTACATATACCCATGCTGGGTGAGAGAAATATCTCTGTAAATTGACAACTTTGTATACATTTTTTTAAAAGTTGTCATTTACAGAGATATTTCTCACACACAGTATGGGTATATGTAAAAATACACCCCAAAACACATTGCCCTACTTCTCCTGAGTACGGCAATACCACGAGTGACACTTTTTTGCAGCGAAGATGCGCAAAGGGGCCCAAATTCCAATGAGTACTTTTAGGAGGGCATTTTTACGCATTTGGATTCCAGACGTCTTCTCACGCTTTAGGGCCCCTAAAATGCCAGGGTAGTATAAATACCCCACAAGTGACCCCATTTTGGAAAGAAGACACCCCAAGGTATTCTGTGAGGGGCATGGCGAGTTCATAGAACATTTTTATTTGGCACAAGTTAGCGGAAATTGGCATTTTTTTTTCTTACAAAGTCTCATATTACACCAACTTGTGACAAAAAATAAAATTTTGCATGAAGTCACCATACCCCTCACGGAATACCTTGGGGTGTCTTCTTTCTAAAATGGGGTCACATGTGGGGTATTTATACTGCCCTGGCATTTTAGGGGCCCCTAATGCGTGAGAAGAAATCTGGAATCCAAATGCGTAAAAATGCCCTGTGAAATCCTAAAGGTACTCATTGGAATTTGGGCCCCTTTGCGCACCTTGGCTGCAAAAAAGTGTCACACATGTGGTATCGCCGTACTCAGTAGAAGTAGGGCAATGTGTTTGGGTGTATTTTACATATACCCATGCTGGGTGAGAGAAATATCTCTGTAAATGACAACTTTGTATACATTTTTTAAACAAAGTTGACAATTTACAGAGATATTTCTCACACACAGCATGGGTATATGTAAAAATACACCCCAAAACACATTGCCCTACTTCTCCTGAGTACGGCGATACCACATGAGTGACACTTTTTGCAGCCTAGATGCGTAAAGGGGCCCAAATTCCAATCGAGTACCTTTAGAGCTTTACAGGGTTGCTCACAATTTAGCCTCGCCCTAAAATGCCAGGGTAGTATAAATACCCCACAAGTGACCCCATTTTGGAAAGAAGACACCTCAAGGTATTCTGTGAGGGGCATGGCGAGTTCATAGAACATTTTTATTTGGCACAAGTTAGCGGAAATTGGCATTTTTTTTTCTTACAAAGTCTCATATTACACCAACTTGTGACAAAAATAAAATTTTGCATGAAGTCACCATACCCCTCACGGAATACCTTGGGGTGTCTTCTTTCTAAAATGGGGTCACATGTGGGTATTTATACTGCCCTGGCATTTTAGGGGCCCTAATGCGTGAGAAGAAATCTGGAATCCAAATGCGTAAAAATGCCCTGTGAAATCCTAAAGGTACTCATTGGAATTTGGCCTTTGCGCACCTTGGCTGCAAAAAGTGTCACATGTGGTATCGCCAGTACTCAGTAGAAGTAGGGCAATGTGTTTGGGTGTATTTTACATATACCCATGCTGGGTGAGAGAAATATCTCTGTAAATGACAACTTTTTAATTTTTTTTTAAACAAAGTTGACAATTTACAGAGATATTTCTCTCACCCAGCATGGGTATATGTAAAAATACACCCCAAAACACATTGCCCTACTTCTTCTGAGTACGGCGATACCACATGTGTGACACTTTTTTGCAGCCTAGGTGCGTAAAGGGGCGTAAAGTCCATCGAGTACCTTTAAGCTTTACAGGGTTGCTCACAATTTAGCCCCGCCCAAAATGCCAGAACAGTAAACACACCCCACAAATGACCACATTTCGGAAAGTAGACACCCCAAGGTATTCACTGAGGGGCATAGTGAGTCCGTGGGAGATTTTTTTATTTTTTCCCAGAAGTTAGCAGAAATTGAAACTTTATTATTTATTTATTTTCCTCAGAAAGTGTCATTTTCCGCTAACTTGTGAAAAAAAATGAAATGATCCATGAACTCATCATGCCCCTCCGTGAATACTTTGGGGTGTCTTCTTTCTAAAATGGTGTCATTTGGGGAGGTATTTATACTATCCTGGCATTCTAGCACCTGAAGAAACATGACAGGTGCTCAGAAAGTCAGAGCAGCTTCAAAATGCAGAAATTTTTTGCACCATAGTTTGTAAACGCTATAACTTTTACCCAAACCAATAAATATACACTTATTGTTTTTTTTTTTTATCAAGGACATGTATAACAGTACATTTAGAGAAACATTTATATAGAAATGTAGTTAAAAAAAAAAAAAAATTACAACAGAAAGTGAAAAATGTCATTATTTTGCAAAAATTTCGGTCATTTTTGATTAATATAAAAAAAATGTCAGCAACAATGAAATACCACCAAATGAAAGCTCTATTAGTGAGAAGAAAAGGAGGTAAAATTCATTTGGGTGGTAAGTTGTATGACGGAGCAATAAACGGTGAAAGTAGTGTAGTGTGGAATTGTAAAAAGTGGTCTGGTCATTAAGGGGGTTTAAGCTAGGGGGGCTGAGGTGGTTAAAGGGACTCTGTCACCACTATATGGCCATATACAGCGCTTACATTGTCCTGTAGCACACCTATACATGAATGTAATGGTACCTTTGTTATTTTCTTTAAACTTACAGAAATATGCAAATAAGCACTTGCGACTGCTCATTTGCATATCAATCACGTCATTTTTCCTGCTTCTACAAGTCTAAAGAAAATAACAAAGGTGCCATTAGAATCATGTATAGGTGTGCTACAGAGCCATGTAAGCGCTGCATATGGTATAGTAGTGACAGACTCCCTTTAACATGATTTCAGACCAGAGCTAGCTATTAATCATCTCCACTGCAAATGTTAACTGACAAACAACTGACCCCTCCCTGCACCAATTCTATCTGTAGATCCTAAATGTAATCTGTACGGCAGTGGGCACCCTCCTTAGGCTACATGCACATGACAGTGAAAAACGGACATGTGATGGACTTTTTTTTTAACTGCCATCACACGTCCGTTTTAACAATGGTAGTCTATGGAGGTATTCACACAGCTGTTTTTTTGGTGTTCAGTGAAAAACGGATATAAAAAAAAATCGGTTAAAAGAGGTTACATGTGACCCCATTTTGGAAAGAAGACACCCCAAGGTATTCGCTGAGGGGCATAATGAGTCCATGAAAAATTAAACTTTTTGTCAAAAGTTAGCGGAAAGGGAGACTTTGTGAGAAAAAACAATAAAAAATCAATTTCCACTAACTTGTGCCAAAAAAAAAAATATTCTATGAACTCGCCATGCCCCTCATGGAATACCTTGGGGTGTCTTCTTTCCAAAATGGGGTCACTTGTGGGTATTTCTACTGCCCTGGCATTTTAGGGGCCCTAAAGCGTGAGAAGAAAATGCGTAAAAATGCCCTCCTAAAAGGTACTCATTGGAATTTGGGCCCCTGTGCGCATCTTGGCTGCAAAAAAGTGTCACACATGTGGTATCGCCGTACTCAGGAGAAGTAGGGCAATGTGTTTTGGGGTGTATTTTTACATATACCCATGCTGGGTGAGAGAAATATCTCTGTAAATTGACAACTTTGAATAAAAAAATTGTAAAAAGTTGTCGTTTACAGCGATATTTCTCACACGCAGCATGGGTATATGTAAAAATACACCCCAAAACACATTGCCCTACTTCTCCTGAGTACGGCGATACCACATGAGTGACTCTTTTTTACAGCCTGGGTGCGCAAAGGGGCCCTAAAACCAATGAGTACCTTTAGAATTTCACAGGCCATTTTTATGCATTCGGATTCTCACGCTTTAGGGGCCCCTAAAATGCCAGGTGAGTATAAATACCCCACATGTGACCCCATTTTGGAAAGAAGACACCCCAAGGTATTCCGTGAGGGGCATGGTGAGTCCACAAAATTTTTATTTTTTGGCACAAGTTAGCAGAAATTGATATTTTTATTTTTTTTATTTTGTTTTTTTTTACAAAGTCTCATATTCCACTAACTTGTGACAAAAAATAAAATTTTACATGAACTCACCATACCCCTCACAGAATACCTTGGGGTGTCTTCTTTCCAAAATGGGGTCACATGTGGGGTATTTATACTGTCCTGGCATTTTAGGGGCCCCTAAAGCGTGAGAAGAAGTCTGGAATCCAAATGCGTAAAAATGCCCTTAGAAATCCTAAAGGTACTCATTGGTTTAGGGCCCTTTGCGCACCCAGGCTGCAAAAAGTGGCACACATGTGGTATCGCCGTACTCAGGAGAAGTAGGGCAATGTGTTTTGGGGTGTATTTTTATATATACCCATACTTTGTGTGAAAAAATCTCTGTAAACGACAACTTTTAAAAATTTTTATACAAAGTTGACAATTTACAGAGATATTTCTCTCACCCAACATGGGTATATGTAAAATACACCCCAAAACACATTGCCCTACTTCTTCTGAGTACTGGCGATACCACATAAGTGACACTTTTTGCAGCCTGAGTGCGCAAAGGGCCCAAATTCCAACGAGTACCTTTAGGTTTTACATGGCGGCTCACAATTAGCCCCGTCCAAAATGCCAGAACAGTAAACACACCCCACAAATGACCCCATTTCGGAAAGTAGACACCCCGAGGTATTCACTGAGGGGCATAGTGAGTCCGTCTGAGATTTTTATTTTTTTGCCAGAAGTTATCAGAAATTGAAACTTTTTTTTTTTTCTCAGAAAGTGTCATTTTCCGCTAACTTGTGAAAAAAATGAAATGATACATGAACTCACCATGCCCCTCCGCGAATACTTTGGGGTGTCTTCTATCTAAAATGGTGTCATTTGGGGGTATTTATACTATCCTGACATTCTAGCACCTGAAGAAACATGACAGGTGCTCAGAAAGTCAGAGCTGCTTCAAAATGCCGAAATTCACTTTTTTGCACCATAGTTTGTAAACGCTATAACTTTTACCCAAACCAATAAATATACAATTATTGGACTTTTTTTTTTATCAAAGACATGTAGAACAATAAATTTAGAGAAAAATGTATATAGAAATGTAGTTTTTTTTGAAAAATTTTACAACAGAAAGTGAAAAATGTCATTTTTTTGCAGAAATGTCGTTAAATTTGTATTAATGGCAAAAAAAGTAAAAATGTCAGCAACAATGAAATACCACCAAATGAAAGCTCTATTAGTGAGAAGAAAAGGAGGTAAAATTAATTTGGGTGGTAAGTTGCATGACGGAGCAATAAACGGGGAAAGTAGAGTAGTGTGGAATTGTAAAAAGTGGTCTGGTCATTAAGGGTGTTTAAGCTAGGGGGGCTGAAGCGGTTAAGCATGCTGAAAAATCACGATTGACCGCTGCACCCATCCAATCAGCCCCACCATACATGTACGGCGCTGGTCCCCAAGTCATGTCCCCCAGCGCCGTACATGTACGGCGAAGGTCCTCTACGGGTTAAACGAGTTCTCCCCATAAGGAGGCGCCCTAGGCTTTGGACCTAAAGTGCCTAGTGGTAAATATAGTTATATGTATATATATATATATATATATATATATATATATATATATATATATATATATTCTTCAGCTTTTACAGATTACTTATAAATTGAATGGTTTCATGGTATTTTTCTGAATCAAGGACAATGGTAATTATCCTGCTCAATCACTAGATACTTTGTTGTTGGGAGTGAATTTACTCCAGTTGTGCGGCCATACTATTGCCTTGCCATTAGTCCACTTTAATATGATCTTGATCCAAATAACTTGGCAAGTGGTTGGAGGTAATCTCTGAGAGCAAGAAGTCTACAATTGTTAACTGTTCAAGGAAACTCAAGCATTTTGACAAGAAGGAAACATCCACAATCAGAGGAAGAGCAGGGTGAGGCTTAGAATAATAATTTTTGAAAACGAAAAAAAAAATCTTTTTAACTTTTAAGAAAGGCTTGATTAAAACTTCCTTTTTCTGGTAAGCAGGGTTATGTATTGCAGGACAAGCCTTACAAGTTCTCAGTTGTGTATAGTACTTAATGATACAGTTCCATAATTCATACACTGGCAGACAGTGGGTGTTAGGCGGATTTGTTCCTTTCTACAGGTGTCAAAATAATTAGCCAAGCTATCTTGACAGACACCTGCGTACAAGCAAAAGTGTGCTTGATGGAAAAAACGCAGGCAGGTGTTTTCGTGCAAGCTTGAAAGTCCAATAAAAATTGCAATTTAGAGGTCATTCATGCTTGAATTATTTTTCATCAGGATTTCAGGCAGCTAGCTTTATACTAACCCCACAGAATTCGAAGGATAGAAAAGCAGTCAGATGGCAAAGACACAGGTGTCACCTGAGCACCAAGAACATTTTTACAGCGCCGATTCTATCCTCTTAGGCCTCTTCGTGTCTGTGATGTCACCCATAACATGAGGGCCAGTGGTACAACTGTGAAGATGGCCATGAAGGACCCACGTTTGGTTGAGGTGTCTGTTCTTTGTCTTTCACAGAGACTGATGGGCTGAATATTTGTTTCAGAGCATCTCCTACTAACCATGGATGTCATCTGTGTCTGGTTCATAGTTTTACAAGTGCTGTCCATTGAGACCGTCCGCGATTCATTTACATGTGAAAGAGTCCTTAGGCTGCTTTCACACTAGCGTTTTGGCTTTCCGTTTGTGAGATCCGTCATGGGCTCTCAAAAGCGGTTCAAAATGGACCCGTTTTGCCCTAGTGCATTCTGAATGGAAAAGAATCTGCTTAGAATGCATCAGTTTGGCTCCGTTCAGTCACCATTCCGCTCTGGAGGCGGACACCAAAACACTGCCTGCAGCATTTTTCTGTCCGCGATGTGGTGCGGAGCAAGACGGATCCGTCCTGGCACACAATGTAAGTCAATGGGGACGGATCGGTTTTCTCTGACACAATAGAAAACGGATCCGTCCCCCATTGACTTTCAAGGGAGTTCAAGACGGATCCGTCATGGCTATAGAAGACATAATACAACCGGATCCATTCATGACGGATGCATGCGGTTGTATTTTGGTAACGGAAATGTTTTTGCAGATCCATGACGGATCCGAAAGAAACCGCTAATGTGAAAGTAGCCTTAGGCCTCATGCACACGACCGTTGTTTGTTTCCGCATCCATTCCGTCCGCAAATTTTGCATCCGCCAAAAAAAAACGGATGACGGACCTTTTTTTTTTGACGGATCCATTTTTATGGTAGATCCATTGTAATAATGCCTATCCTTGTCCGCAAACGTGAAAAAAATAGGACATGCTCTAGTTTTTTTGACAGAATGTAAACACGGACCACGGATGCAGAACAAAAACAGTTGACCATCCGCATTTTTTGACGGACCTATTGAAATGAATAGGAAAGGGTCCTATCCATGAAAAAAAAAACGGAATGGACGCGGAAACAAACGGTCGTGTGCATGAGGCCTTGGGCTGGGGTTTCACCTAGATTTTGTGTAGTACTTTTTATTGATTTTGATAAGTGACGGCAGTAAGTTCACTTGTTTTCATTGATTTTTAACTTTATCGAGTGACAGCTGCAGTCTACAAGATTGAAAGGCAATACAAAAAGTCTAAGGGTGGCCTCACACATGGCAAATTTTCTTGGAGAAAATTTTCTGCAACTGAAAATCTGTTCCATTCAACTGAATGAGGTTTGTAAAAATCTATGCACTTCCTGTGAAAACATCCCCATTGAAATGAACAGATTTCCAGTTGCAGGAAATTTTCTGCAACAAAATCTGCCACATAGGGGGGCACCTAGCCTTTCTGCTGCCTGAGGCGAAAACTGAAATGGCACCCCCCCTCCAATGCCAATTTCTTAACCTAACCCCTTTGCCACAATGAAAGCGCTCATTGCCGATGGCCCTTCTGCTGCCTGCCTCTTGCCCCTACCTGGTGCTGCCTGAAGCGATCGCCTCACCCAGCCTCATTGGTGGTGCACCCCTGCCTACGCGTAGCTCCAGACTTGAAATTGGTACCTGCTTAACAATGAAATATTTCTGTATTTGAAGGACAGCACGAACCTCAGCTGTGGAAAATCCACCAAGTGCATATATATATATATATATAGTGCCTCTATTGACATCACAATTACCTTGAAAAAGAAAATGTTAGGTGTTGACTAAAGATGGCAAGAGTTGGAACATGATGGGGGGGAAGGGGTGTTAGCCAGTGATATGGGAGGCCCTACCGACTGTTGCAAATGTAAGCAAAAAGAGGGTTCGGCATGTTTGTCTGAGGCTGTTTCTTTTTGTCCAATAAAATAAACATAGGAGAGAAACAGCTGTCGGCTGTATACTGTTGTATTATTCTTCCCCTTCTATGGGTGAGCAGTAGCTCATCATGCAATGAAATTGTTAGCCCCTTCCTCTCTTACACAGAAAATAGTCCCTGATATGTAGCCCTAGAGCAGGGATCAGCAACCTTCAGCACGCCAGCTGCAAACGTGCTCGGCTATTCTTCTAACTACCATAGAAGTGAATGCAACTCTGGGAGTTGCAGTTTCAGAACACCTCGAGGGCCAAAGGTTTGCTGATCCCTGCCCTAAAAAAAGCACTTGGTACGTAATGCCAATAGTGACGTAGTAGTAGTTAAAATGATGGTGTGCAATACTAGAATTATTTTTATTCGGTGCATCTTGGCCTGTCATACGGAAAGAAAATGAGAAGGCATAAATTTGTGTTAACATGTGTACTATTTTCTGCCTTTAGTAATCATAGATCAGTCAGAAATGTGTTGGCTATGCTCACTTTTCTTGTTGCAAATATGTTGTGTGCCATGCACCGTAAAAGAGTCTCAAATTACTTTAGAAATTCTCCCAATGGGTTTAAAAGGTTGAGATTTGTAAAAGTTAATTCAGTTAACTTTGTAGCTCATAACTTAGACTGACATAAAACCTAGAAAGTTTAGTTTGACATTTTTCTACTTTTATTGTTTTGTAACCCAGATATTTCACACACTTTATACTTGCCTGTGTGTGAGGTACTTTCAGACTTGCGTTAAACTTTTCCGGCATTGAGTTCTGTCCTAGGGGCTCAATACCGGAAAGAAAATGATCAGTTTTATCCTAATGCATTCTGAATGGAGAGAAATCCGTTCAGGAGGCATCAGGATGTCTTCAGTTCAGTCACTGTACGGTTTTTGGACGGAGAAAATACCGCAGCATGCTGCAATTTTTTCTCCGGAATAACTGCTGGAAAGCTGGATCCGGCATTAATTTCCATTGAAATGTATTAGTGTCGGATCCAGCATTTAAATTACCGCATTGACAGTTCCGTTCTTCCGGTCTGCAAATGAGCAGGCCTATAAAAATGTGAAAAAAATACATAACGGATCCTTTTTTCCAGATGACAACTGGAGAGACGGATCCGGCATTGCAATGCATTTGTGAGACGGATCTGCCTACAAATGCTGTCCGTTTGCATACAGATTGCCCGATCCGGCAGGCAGTCCCGTTGACAGAACTGCCTGCCGGAATCTAGCAACGCAAGTGTGAAAGTACCCTGAGGGAATTATATCGAAGCTTACAAACTCATACAATAGGATTTCACATGCTCCAAGCACTGTGTATAAAAATCACTACGTAAATCTACACATATTGTAATGTTTTATCAGATTTTTCCATACAAATAAAATTTGCTATGAAAGCCGGCTTTTGCAAACAGATTGGGGGATTTCTGTATATCGAGCATGCTAATGCTTTATAATGCATGGTTGGCAATTTATCAAAAGTATGATATGGAGGGCGGTGTTGCCAGCTCGTTCTTTACTCAAAAGCAATGCATTTACTTAAGACACCCCATCCCAACTCCCCTTCCTTCCATATACTAGGATTTGGAGTGTCATAGTTCCGACATAGCACATCAAGGATTCTCCATAGCCGTTATAAATAAATGTTGCTTTTGTTCAAGGTTTGAGATTGCCTTTCTTGATGGCTTAAAGTCGGCGATGCTGTATGGTCCCTGTCAGTTATGTCTATAGAAATCACTGAAGTGGTATAATTTGGGTGTCTTGCTGGAGAGGCTAGTAATTAAATGTCAGATGTCAGACAGGCCTGCTTCCCCACAAAGGGATTTCTCATTTTCTCTCATTCACATCAGGACACTTGTATATTTTTTTCAGGTCTGACCTCTTAGACAAAGTTCCTTGCAAATCGGAACCCAATTTGCATTAGAATTCCGGGGTAATGAGGTGCAAATCCAGAGGCATAAGTGAATAGCTTTTGCATTAAAACATGAATAAACCATTGCGCTTCAGATATCAATTAAAAGCCATCTCCTGGTGATGATCTTAGAAGCTTTCTCATTCTTCACAATCACCAGTAAAAGTCAGAGACACAAAAACATAGCTTAGAAAGCATATACTGTATTGCACAAAGAAATTCAACAAACTGATGACAACAGTTGAACAGACATTTTCACTTCCACATGCTGAAGATCATTTTTTATTAAAGAGAAGGTTGGAACCCTAATACTGTAGAGTTTTTTCTTAAAACTAGATAGGAGGGAAACAGGCTTCACAAGCTAACAGTGAAAAATAACAATACCCTGATTTTGTCTTTAAACCTAGAACATTTGAGTAATGCTTCCTCGCTAAAGGACAGTCACACTGTACAAACACTAAACATGGTTAACGCTAACACTGCCTTTTAAGGCCTCCGACTGTAAAAAGGTGCACAACAACGCTCTCTCTGTACCAAAAATGGGGTCAAAAATATAATTATATATTAAACTGCTATTTTTCCTTATTTACATACCCTATTCATAAATAATTAACCAAAACGTGACTTAGCTCAATGATGGATCCTACTATTAGATGTCACAAGTGAGAAACAGATTATTGCTCCAACAGACAAGTATTACTACATATAATGTCAGAGCAGGCCAGGGCCTTCTACGCAAGCTCCAGTTACCACAGAAAATGAGATTTGGGGATTCTGAAACTTGGTTGAAAGGTGATGGCACCGAAACCTCCACAGGGCCTCCTTTCATATGAAAATCTGCATTGCCTATTTGAAGAGGCCGTCAGTGTTAAGGAACTTGAGTCATCGGATTAGTGGAGGTCTACAGTTACGATTTGAGGCATCTAAGATCTTTGTACCATCTACACGTCTTTTTCCCCACAGTTGGTTACTTTGTTGGGAATTGACCGATACGGTTGGAAATAGAACGTTTAATTTCAGATTAGCTTTTGTAGTTTAATAATGAATTTGTTGACATTTTATGCTTAAGCAACCCATAGCATCTCTGCCATGAGGTATAAAGAGTACAAGGCAAACAAATGAAGGACAATTCTCCCAATTTAGACCTCTAGAACAGGCATTATAGCCTACAAGAACCAGTTTCATGCTATGAAGAAGGGAAGCAATGGACTCCCCTATCTTTTGGAGCATATATACTTGTTTATATTTCAACTTTCAGTAGGTTTTTTTTTGACTTGCACTTCTACCCCCAGTTAAGCATTGCATCAGATATTTAGCAAAAGAACATGTTTTACGCCACTGAAAACCTACTAACGTCTTGCAGTTTCCCCCTGGCCCTTCTCAAAACAAAAGCAGTGTCCTTTATGAAAGCCGTAGTGCAACATCGTACATATTGTGAGTGCCTGTAATTGACGATTCACAATGTCAGTGCTTAAATTGTCCCTCTGCAGTACCCTGCTGATTTGTAGTGCAGATGTGCTGTAGTCGCGCTTCTTCACAGTCCCCTGTCCACAGGAAGGGGGTGGTTCTGGCCGCCTGCACTCTAAAGGGTCCGCACTGCTACAGGGTAGAGGAGTGACAAATGTTCAGCTCCTTTTATAGGAAGTTTCCTGGTGGTGTAGAAATGGATGACTTCAGGGACGCTGTCAAAAGGAGGACTGTTCTGACCCAATATATATTTTTCTTTGGCTTTTGACAGTTTCATGTGCATAAATCCTTGGCTGCTCCTGTAAATAGAACAGAGGAAAGATCTTTATATCCACATACTCAATAAGATTAATATACATACAAATACATGCATGACAAAGAACAAGGAACAGCCTGCCGGAGTTCATTGTCATCAGACAAAAAAAAAAAAAAAGCTGCAAGCACCGTTTTTTATTCTCCAAACTAAGGACAGAAAGATTTTAAAGATGACCTTTCACCTGTCCAAAGTTTGTTAGTTAAATGTATGTACATGCAGAGCGGCACCCAGGGATGTCCCTGCACTTACTTGTATCCCTGGGTGCCGCTCCGTTCGCCTCCGCTGTACCGGCGCACGTGCTGCTGATAATTTTGCCTTGGATCCAATTTTGCCCTGGGCGTCTCCTTCTCCCAGGCTGGAGCGTGAGTAATACAACTCTCCCTTCTCTCAATCTGGACATTCCCCACAACATGGGGGCCACTTATTTTTTTCCAGGCCCACTTTAACTTCCCAGTCCACCCCTGTCGCCTATTTCAACGCTGACGCCATTGATTAGGTGGCAGCAGTAACATTCTTGTAGACATGGAGAAGGGAGCTATAGCTTAATTGGTGCTGGAAGCAGATTGCCAGTGACAGGTGAGCGTGTGTGTGTGTATATATATATACATATACACATACACACACACACACACACACACACATATATATTATATATATACACACACACACACACAATTTATTTTTATTTTTTTAAAGAGTGCCCTCACTGAAGAACACCTTTGACAAGATTGACAAGCGGGTCCTAGTAGAGATGCTTGGATCTGAACACTCAGGACGCGTAATATGCGTCAGTTAAATTTAGAACATTTGAAGCCTATATCTCATAAAAATATACTTATTCTCATGTGTGTAAATTGGAGATATTTGAGAAAATAGCGATCATGGGGCCTGACACTTTTCTCGCTCAGGATGAAGCGACTATTTACTGGCAACAGAAGATTGTACTTATAAAATCAGGAAGAATCAGAAAGAAGGAAGCACATAAGCAATGACGAGACACTCTGATGTAACCCATGCCCCACACAATGTTTATGGGGTGTCGGAAGGAACACTAAACCATAGCAGGCATAAAAGAATGCCACAAAAACTATCAACTACTGGCAGTAAAAAAACAGGACGATTTATAGAGCACTGAAGGCGAAGGCTGCTGAAACGGCTGCGATGCAGAATCATGGCAGAATGGACGGTTATTTATTAGGTGCAGTTACATGCAGAGCGTCACTCCTGTCTCCCAGATTTGTTGCGTGGTTATTGAAGTTCCTATTATCCTCACAAATATGCATGCCTATTGTAAGAAAGCAGTATCCGAATCAGGAAACAATGACTGTAATTACAGCACACGATGACACAGAACTGGGATAGAAGCCTCCCGTGCACAGACAATGTTATCTAAAATAGCAGACACAAGATGTAGAATGCACCCGCCAATGACTCGAATGGTAACACCTCAATTACCACACACTAAGCAACAGTGCCATCTGTCAACCTACAGAGTCAGATACTGTACATGAACATTAAAGGGGTTGTCTCACTTCAGTAACTGGCATTTATTATGTAAAGAAAGTCAATATGAGGCACTTACTAATATATTGTTATTCTCCATATTGCTTCCTTTGATGGCTGGATTCATTTTTCCATCACATTATACACTGCTTGTTTCCATAGTTACGACCACCCTGCAATCCATCAGCAGTGGCCATGCTTGTACACTATAGGAAAAAAGCACTGGCCTCTCTGGTGGCTGGGACCATGGGAGCACACATAGGCTAGCACTTTTACCTATAGTGTGCAAGCACAGCCACCAATGCTGGATTTCAGGGTGGTCGTAACCATGGAAACAAGCAATGTATAATGTGCTGGAAAAATGAGTCTAGCCAGATAAGGAAGCAATATGGACAATCACAATACATTAGTAAGTGTCTTGTAGTAACTTCCTCTACATGATAAATGCTATTTGCTGAAGTGAGACAACCCTGAGGAGGGTCCTGTGATCCCCCCGTTTCGGTGATCACTCTAAAAAAGCCATTTTTTGTCACCTTACATCACAAAAAGTGTAATACCAAGCGATCAAAAAGGCGTATGCCTCCCAAAATAGTACCAATAAAACCGCCATCTAATCCCGCAAAAAATGACCACACTAAAACATGATTTTTTTTCTAAAATGCTGTTATTGTGTTAAAGTAAAACAAATAAATAAAAAGTATACATATTGGGTATCGCTGCATCCATAAAAAACTTGCTCTATAAAAATATCACATGATCTAACCTCTCAGGTAAATACCGTAATTTTTTTTTTAATAAAAACAGTGCAAAAAAAAAACATTTTTTGTAATCTCACATCACAAAAACTGTAATAGCAAGCGATCAAAAAGTTTATGCCTCCCAAAATAGTGCCAGTCATCTCATCCCGCAAAAAATTATACCCTAAATAGGACAATCGCCCCAAAAAATAAAAAAAATATGGCTCAGACTATTGAGACACTAAAACATAATTTTTTTAATAAAATTATATTATTGTGTAAAACTTAAATAAATAAAAAGTATACATATTAGGTATCACAGCATCCGTAACAACCTGCTCTATAAAACTAACACTCTATAAAACTAAAAACTATGACCTAACCCCTCAGGTGAACACAGCAAAAAAAATAATATAAATACGGTATCAAAAGCCATTTTTGTCACCTTAAATCACAAAACGTGTAATAGCAAGAGACCAAAATGTCATATGCACGCCAAGATAGTGCCAATCAAACCGATCATCTCATCCCGCAAAAAATGAGCCACTACATAAGACAGTCACCCAAAAAATAAAAATAAACTATGGCTTTCAGAATATGGGGACACTAAAAAATCTTTTTTTCAAAAATGCTTTATTATGTAAAACTGAAACAAAACCCCCCAAAAGTAGTCATATTTGGTATTTTCTTGCGTCCGTAACAACCTGCTCTACAGAAATAGCACACGATCTAACCTGTCAGATCAACAATGTAAATAACAAAAAATAAAAACGGTCCCAAAACAGCTATTTTTTTGCAAATATTCCATTTTAATCCATTTTTCCAGTAACAAAGCAAGGGTTAACAGCTAAACAAAACTCAATATTTATTGCCCCGATTCTGTAGTTTGCAGAAACACCCCATATGTGGTTGTAAACTGCTGTATGGCCAAACGGCAGAGCGCAGAAGGAAGGGAACGCCATATGGTTTTTGGAAGGCAGATTTTGCTGGACTGGTTGTTTGACACCATGTCCCATTTTCTATAAACTACAGAAACAGGGCAATAAATAGAGTTTTGTTTGGCCCTTGCTTTGTTACTTTAAAAATGGATTAAAATGGAAAATTTGCCCAAACCCCCCAAAAATTCTGAAATTTTATCTCCATTTGCCATTAACTCTTGTGGAACACCTAAAGGGTTAACAACATTTGTAAAATCAGTTTTGAATACCTTGAGGGGTGTAGTTTCTAGAATGGTGTTATTTTTGGGTGGTTTCTATTATGTAAGCCTCACAAAGTGACTTCAGACCTAAACTGGTCCTTGAAAAGTAGGTTTTGGAAAATTTCTGAAAAATTTCAAGATTTGCTTCTAAACTTCCAAGCCTTGTAACGTCCCCAAAAAATGAAATGGCATTTCCAAAATGATCGAAACATGAAGTAGACATATGGGGAATGTAAACTGATAACTGTTTTTGGCAGTATTACTATGTATTATAGAAGTAGAGAAATTGAAACTTGGAAATTTGTTAATTTTTCAAAATTTTGGGTAAATTTGGCATTTTTTTAATAAGTAAAAATGAACTTTTTTGACTCAGTTTTACCACTATCATGAAGTACAATATGTGACGAAAAAACAATCTCAGAATGGCCTGGATAAGAAAAAGCGTTTTAAAGTGATCACCACATAAAGTGACACTGGTCAGATTTGCAAAAAATGGTCTGGTCCTCAAGGTGAAATAGGGCTGTGTCCTTAAGGGGTTAAAGGCTAGTCCATGAATTGGATGGATTCATACCCCAGTCTTTTAGTGGTATTCTGTAGGGACCAGTTAATTCAGTCTGAAAACTACTGGGCTGCAGGATCTCTGCCCGTCTCTGAAAATCTTAGCTTTATTATTAACACTAAATACTATAGTATTTGCACAGCAGAAAGGAACAGTTTCAGACATGGCACACTTGTTGCAGAATTTCCATCGAACGTCAGGGTTTACAGAAATCCATGTCCTTGCTGCCAAGATAAATTGCACTGGCTGTCGGTTATAGAAATTTCTACAGTAAATCTGCCATGTGTGAATTCAGCCTAAGACTGGCCATACACATTAGATAGCTAGAAGAGCGGAATAAGATGCTACCAGACACCTCTTCTACTAGTGTTCGCCAGCATGTCTTACAAGGATCACAATACTGGCTTGCCTTGGGCCCGCTGGAGGTAATAGACACTGTGTAATATGCATATGCTATGTGTCAAAGTATAATATGAACGGGTATGTTTAAATGACAAGTTACAAACTTCCTCTCTAACTGCAGCCCACCGCTTTCACACGGACATCTATAGAGTGGTCTTCTCTATTTTACAAGAATATTCACTTCCCATAGCTGGAGGCTGATGACAACCCCCAATATGAGTGGCACTGCTACTGCACAGATGAGCACCCGACATTCTGGTAATACTCTAATCGCCTTGTCAGAGGAAACAGTATATAGTCCTCCCCATGTGGGGAACCACGTTGCATCCATGGACACAGGGTATTGAAAAGTATATATTTCAGAAAGTAATCTGAGTTTACTGTAAAGAATGACTGCTGATCAACATCTGAGGACCTCCGATATCTAATGTTATCATGAAAAACCTCAGGCAGCAAAACGGTCCTGAGATTTTTATTCCATTCACTGCTGAATATTTAGCGGATCTTAAAGATATTAGTAATTTGGTCTCGTAACAAAGAGCTGTCATATTGTACATGGTTCTCAGCCACAGACTAAAGTGTAAGTACAAAGGAATTAACAAATGTGGAAAATAAATAAATCTCTTTACAGCTTGATGAGAAGTGTGGTGATGCATCATATGTCACGGCTCGGGAGAAACGTTAGTCACCGCATCCAATTGGCGGGATAGACCTAATTTGTGGGAAATATTCTGCTGGCAGCAACATCTAGCTATTATGGAAATGTGTGCATCCCTGCCACTGAGTGCAAACCAGACAAAGCGCCAGCAGATCACTAAAAACCTAAAAAGATAAGAAAATAGAGACGTAACGTCCAATCACATGTACTGTACTACCATAATATACATACAGTACAGTTACAAGCCTCTATACTGGTCTTCAAATGGGTTCCTCTGGGCATTTTATCTTGGTTTTCCCAGACGTCTTTATTTACCCTGGAGTACTAATGAAACGAACCTGTACTCTGACACGTATAATTATTGTGCTATTTAGGGAGCCATCTCATTTAGCTTTTATCATGGTGTATAGTCATTATCAAGTGAGACGGGTTTATTTAATGGCACCAGTGATAGCATCTTAATGGGCCACTGAGCTGTCCATGGCAAAGGCTGCAATTAACGGTGCTTATATATGAGAGGACTAATAACTTAAATATTAAAAGGATCCTTCACCTTCTTCACTGCGGCTTCCATCTGCACAACAAAGTGAAAAGTATGGAGTTGCATAGAAGAAAACAGCGTATAATACGGAGTGTAGGACGTAACGTAGGTCGGCCATGTAGTTTAGGAGTGAAGACAGAACCAGATACTGAAGAGATGGTATTTTATTTTAGAAAAATCTGATTAATACCACAGTTTGAGATGGGACTGTCAGAGATAAACTGATACCAAGTTGGCTTTCTCCTTCTTTACTGTCATTACAGGGATAGTCCAGCTATATTCTGAGCAAATGAGTTATCCGACAGCCTAAAGGTGGCCATGGACATCAATGGATGCATGCTTTGCTGAGCCAGGACCTTTAGGTCATTGCATTAGAAGGTGGGAAGGAGCTTTCTGACAATTCTTTGGATCTCATTCTTGTTTCCTTCTTCTATTTGTCAGGTCTACCGACATAAAAGTGTTGAAATATTAATATCTATCCAGTTTAATTGTGATACCCAGGAACAGCACCCCATATATTAAAGGGACTAGATTATAGAAACGGGTACAATGCTGGTGCTAACATCTCTAGAATGCCGGAGTCAGTGGACTAACCGTAAGAACACTGGTAATAAATTGCACATTTATAGACTGGCTAAGGGAAACCAAGACATTTGACAAAATGACATTTATCTGCCGCCTTTCTTGGGACTCTACAACTAGGCACCATAATTACAGATCTCCTGGATGATGTAAATTTCATTTCTTTAGAGGAATTATTCCATTCTGCTAGGCATGACATCTTCACATACATAATTATGATGAAATAAATACTGCTAGAATGACTGTTCATTAAACAGAGCCCGCACTGACTGACAGCGGGATATGGCAGGCAATTAAGACAAACATGCCTTTTTTCCCCTCGAAGGATTTGATTTACAAGAGGTTTAAGGCAATAATCTGTCTTTACATATAGGTTTTAATACACTGAACTTAACAGTATGAGAAATCCTTTGCAAGTTAGGTATAGAATTCACAATTTAACAGGAAAGCCCAACTTGCGGCCCTCCAGCTGTTACAAAACTACAATTCCCAGCATGCCTGCACAGCTTACAGCTATTAGGGCATGCTGGGAGTTTTGCTATGGAGGGCCGCAGGTTAAAAATCCCTGGTATTGTACAATGGGCAAGGTAGGTACACATCTCATTAATAGCTATGGTCTATAGTAAAATCATTTCAGGAAGCTGAGAACGATAGGGGGATCCAGAAGTGACAAAGCCAGAGCGATGGGGGATAAGTTATTTTAGGACATTGTAAGGCCGGGCTCAAAATCACTGTTTAGCTTTCCATTCTTCTGATCTGTCAGAAGGAGGAGAGAAAAAATACTAATTACACTTACCGGTAATGGGTTTTTCCTGACCCCACGACAGCACCCTAGAGAGATGGCTCCACCTGCAGCATAAAAAAGGAGGAGCCACTCTCCCACCTCAGTGAGTTTCCAGAGCATGAGAGGGACTCCCAATTAGTTTAGACAATCATATATATATATATATATATATATATATCAAAAAACAATATTTTTTTTATTTTTTTTTGCAACACCACGTGAGACACACGCACACACACCTCCACCTAGGGCGGGAATAACCGGGTGCTGTCGTGGGGTCAGGAAAAACCCATTACCGGTAAGTGTAATTAGTATTTTCCCATCCCCACGACAGCACCCTAGAGAGAGATTACAGAGAAAGCTCAAGGGTGGGAACCAACTTCCAGAACCCTCTTACCAAAGAGCATATCAGAAACCGAGTCAAGTTGGAGTCTGTAGTGACGATAGAAAGTGGAAGGCGAGGACCATGTTGCCGCTCTGCAAATCTGTTCAATTGACACATTGGCCCTCTCCGCCCAGGAAGTGGAGACAGCCCGAGTAGAGTGGGCCTTAAGCCCCAATGGGGGAGAGGCCCCAGATAGAGAATAAGCATAGGAAATGACAGATCTGATCCATCTGGAAATGGAGCTTTTAGACGCTATCTTACCCCTGTTTGTCCCTGAGAACACCACGAACAGGGATGAAGATTTTCTCCATTCTTTTGTAGCCTTCAGATAATGGATCAGGATTCCCCTGACATCTAAGGAGTGTAAAACCCTTTCCCTATCATCTTTTGGACTCATAAAGAACGAGGGAAGGACTACCTCCTGTAGCCTATTCGCCTTGGACGGGACTTTGGGCAAAAAACTGGGAACCGGTCTGAGAATCACTCTATCCTCACAAATGGACATAAAAGGTGGATTAATAGAAAAAGCCTGCAATTCGCCTACTCTTTTAGCAGAAGTCAGCGCCACTAACAATACTAGCTTCCAAGTCAAGAGTTTTATGGATAGAGACTCTAACGGCTCAAAGGGATCTTTAGCAAGAACTTTCAATACCAGATTCAAATCCCACGGTGGAAATCTAGGCCCTGACACCGGAGAAATCCTATCGACTGCTTTAAAAAATCTAATGATCCATACATTCCCTGCTAGATTAATTCCCCACAGGGCTGAAATAGCAGAGACCTGAACTTTCAGAGTACTTTTTGCTAACCCCAAGGCTAGTCCCTGATGCAAAAATTCTAAGACCTTATTAATGGGTGGTCTAGCCAACTCCTGTCCTGGTGAATTACCTAAGAAGGAAATAAATTTTCTCCACACTCTTGCATAAATTGTGGATGTCACCTGCTTTCTGCTTTTCAGGAGTGTATCAACGACTGGAACTGAGAAACCGAAATTCAGTAACATCGACCTCTCAAGTTCCAAGCCGTGAGATGCAAGGGGCCTATCTCTGGATGGCATACCGGGCCCTGGATCAGCAAGTCCGGAACTTCTGGCAATATCCAAGGGTCTGAAATGGACATCCCTGTCAGAAGGGAAAACCACCCCCTCTTTGGCCAAAAGGGCGCTATTAGAATCACTCTTGCCTCCTCTAACCTGATCTTCTCCAGCACTCTGGGTATCAACTGAAGGGGAGGAAAGGCATAACTCAACTTGAAGTCCCACTTCTGAACCAGAGCATCCACCCCATCTGGGAATTCCCTGGGATTGAGAGAGAAGAAATGGTCCACCTTCCGGTTTTCCCTTGAGGCAAAGAGATCTATCAAAGGTAGCCCCCAAAGATCTACCAGGTTCTGAAAGATCCTTGGATTCAAGGCCCATTCCCCCTCTCTCAAAGTGTGACGACTTAAAAAATCGGCTTTCAGATTCTGACTCCCTTTTATGTGTACCGCTGAGATCTGTACCACCTGACTGTAAATCTCTTGGAACAAAAATCTGCTTCCCTCATTAAGGATGCCGACCTTGTTCCCCTTGGTGGTTGATGTAGCGACTGTTGTTCTGTTGTCGGACATTATCCTGACTGATCTCTGGGTAATAAAGGGTACGGCCGCCTTCAGGGCCAGCCTGACTGCCAGCAACTCCTTTCTGTTTGATGAATAACTTCTCTGGACTGGGGACCATGTGCCCTGGACCATCTGATCTAGGAAGTGAGCTCCCCAACCCCACGGACTGGCGTCTGTTGTTATAATTATTGGTTGTGGTGGATACCAAGGCTTCCCCTGGACTAAGTTTCGTCTGATCCTCCACCAGGAAAGAGCCATGACTGTCCTTTCTGATATTTTCATTACAGCGTCTAATCTTCCTCCCTTCTTTTTCACATAATACAGAATCTCCTTCTGGATTTGGCGAGACTGGAATTGTGCCCACTGCACTGCTGGTATGCAGGAAGTTAAAGTCCCCAATACCGACATGGCCTTCCTGATTTTTAAATTCGGGTTCGCCTGTACCTCCTGAACTATCTCTCGAACATGACAGATCTTCCCTTCGGTCAGGAAGGTTCTCTGTCTCACTGAGTCTAGCAGGAACCCTAAAAACAGCTGGGATGTGACTGGGACCAGCCTCGATTTTTGGTGTTTATAATCCATCCTAGCTTCTTCAGGATGCTTACCACTTTTCCCACTGACTCTGTGCATTTTTCCTCCGTGTTTGCTATAATCAAAAATCGTCCAAGTAAGGGAGGAAGGTTACTCCTTGTTTCCGTATGAATGACGCCATTTCTGCCACTATTTTTGTAAATATTCTCGGCGCCATAGACAGGCCAAATGGCAGAGCCTGAAACTGAAAATGTTGAACCGCTTCCTTTAATTTCACTGCCACTCTTAGGTACTGCTGGTGATCTGGAAAAATAGGGACATGGTGATAAGCGTCCTTTAAATCTATGACCGCCATGAAACACCCTGGGAATAGCAGGTGTACCGCAGTTTTCAAGGTCTCCATCTTGAATCTTCTGTACTTCAAGGCTTTGTTCAACTGTTTTAGATTTATTATTGTTCGAAATGATCCGTCTGGCTTTTTACCAGGAAAAGCGTCGAGTAATAACCCTTTCCTCTTTCTGACTCTGGAACTGGGATTAATACATTCTTTTCCAATAGGCTTACAATCTCTGACTCCATATTTCGAGAATAACTGGTGGTAATAAATCTGTGGGGGAATTTCTTAGAAATTCTAGCCTTAATCCTTCGTTTAATATCTTCTTTACCCAGGGGCCTGCCACTTGCTCCCAAGCTGGAAGAAAAACATTAGCCTGCCCCCACTGATCTGGCGTCATTGTTTTGTCTGTTTTGCCTGCTGAGATGAGGAATTTTGAACAGAAAACCTTTCCTATCAAATCCCCTCTCGCTGGACTTTCTGTCCTTATATCCCCCGTTCTTCTATTGCGAAATCTAGGAGAGGAACGAAATGGTTGTTTAAAATTTCTGGATGAGGAACGGAAGTATTCCTGAGGACCCCAGGGAACCTCTTCTTCCCATCAGCTGCTCTCTCCAGAAGCACGTCCAACTCAGGCCCAAAGAGATATTGGCCCTGACACGGAATACCGCAAAGCTTCTGTTTAGATGCCAAATCACCCCCTTTCCAACTCTTAAGCCAAAGGGCTCTTCTAGCAGAGTTGGAAAGGGCAGAAGCTTTTGCCGACAGTCTGACAGAATCCATGGAGGCATCCGCAATAAAATCTACCGCCCTCTGGAGAGTAGGCAGTGAAGACAAAAGCTGTTCCCTAGGACATTTTTCCTTGATCTGTGTTTCTAATCTTTCTAACCATAAACCAACCGATCTGGCTGTAACCGTAGCCGCAATCCCAGGCCTAAAGGAGGAAGCAGCTGCCTCCCACGAATTTCTGAGACATGTGTCAACTTTTTTATCTAGTGGGTCACGTAGGGATCCCAAGTCGTCAAAGGGAAGAGCAGACCGTTTTGCTACCTTAGAAATAGCTACATCTAATTTTGGGGCCCTATCCCAAGATGTAGTGGCTTCCTCTTCAAACGGGTACTTCCGCTTGAACCTTCTAGGCAAAAAGGCTTTCTTGTCCGGTTTATTCCATTCTTTCTCAATCACTGAAGCTACACTACTGTGAACGGGAAAACACCTTCGCTTCCTTTCCCTGAACCGCTCAAAGACTGTATCTGCTACAGATTTACTTTCCTGAACCTCCTCCAGCTCTAGCGTTGACCTAATTGCTTTTAGTAATTTTTCTGTGTCTTCAGCTGGGAACAAGTATTTTCCTTCTCCTTCGTCTCCTGAAATTGAAGCACTACCTGACTCATTAGCTTCCAGGGAATCTTCACTAGCCTCAGATACAAGAGAATCAGAATCTTCCTCCTCCCTGGACTTTCTTGGTCTTTTACGGGACCTAAGGGAGTCTTTTACCTCTGATCTTATTAAGGATCTGATATCTTTCATAAAGCTCGGTGTTTCTTCTGATACCGTTTTTTCAATACAAGCTTGACACAACCTTTTTGCATAGGATGATGATAAGGCGCATCTACATAAGGCACACTCCTTATTCCTCTTTTTGCCACCGCTTTCTTGGGGATAATCTAGACAATAAATAACCCCGCATTAATAGCATATCATGTATAGAGTGCACTCACCCCTTAAGTTGCATATAGTACCGGCAGTTGCTCTCCCTCTGCCCCTTCAGAACGCTTTTCTTCCTCCATGTTGCCAGCCTGCTCTTTCAGATCGCTCTGCTAGCTGGCCGGCTGCCTCTGTTATAAAGCAGCTCCTTCTGGCGCGTTTTCCGCCACTTCCGGTCGCCACCGGAAGTGCGCCAATGGAACGCATCCGTGGAACGCATAGGTCCCGGAAGCGCCGTACTGCGCATGCCCAGGCCACTCACCGGCCGCCGACGCGCCGAAACTGCTCCCAGCCCCACTGGCTGCTCCTGCACTCGCGGCCGGATGCCCCTCCTCCTTCGGGCTTCATACTGGTGGCCGGATCCCGCATGTCTCGCCCCCACTGAGGAGACCCTGCGTCCCGCAGCAAGGAACCTCCGCATCCCCGGAATGCCTCGGTTCCCTAGGGCCCTGCCGAACCCAGCCTCTGGGTGATGGGCCCCTGCAGGTAACCACACACCCTCCAGAACCTATCTGGGACTTGCAGGTGGTTGGGATAAGCTGTGAAAGAAACTGCAGGTCTCCCACTCCAGGGACAGGAAACCTCACTGAGGTGGGAGAGTGGCTCCTCCTTTTTTATGCTGCAGGTTTCCTGTCCCAGGGGTGGAGCCATCTCTCTAGGGTGCTGTCGTGGGGGATGGGAAAAACCTAAAAATCCGTTAATTTGAGCATTGCTTATGATCAGTTTGCATCCGTTTGTCTCACTTCCACCAGAGATCACTTATTTTTGATGGGAATAAAAAAAGGTACTTTTTCCAGGAATTTTTCTCCCAATCAAAAATAACTGATCTCTGACGGAAACACAAACTGATCATAAGTGAAGATTAAAATAATGGATCAGTTTTTAAAAAAAAAATTCTGTTCTTCTGATGTAGAAGAACGGAAAACTAAATGGGGATGTGAACACGGCCTAAGCTGTTTTTGAAATATTTTCTCCTGGCTGGATAAACCCCTTAACTGTGGCTACACTGTAGAACCGGCTTAAAAGGAGTTTTCTGGGAATTTAATATTAATCTTCAGGACAGGCAATCAATACATGATTGGTGGCGGTCTGGCACGTCCATTGATCAGCTGTTTGAAGTGGGCTCTTCACAGCATACCTGGCATACCAGGCACAGTGTGTACATTGCATAGCGGCTGGACTTGGTACTACAGCTTTGTTCCATTCATTATGGCCAAGTAAGATCCTGCAGCACACACCTGAGCAGTGAGGCCACCTTAAAGAAGCTGGTCAGAGGGAGTCAGACCCCCACAGATGAGATATTGATGATCTATGCTGAGAATAGGTAATCGATACTGAATTCTCGGAAAACCCCTTTAACAAAGTCAACAGCCTGCACTACACAGGCAAACTGTAAGCAAGCAGTATATAAATGGCAGACCATATAACACAACCAAAAGCCAGTATAGAGTTCTAGCTAGAACGCAAAATGGAGTTGCTTTTTAATGGCCTCAATAAGTAGCACACTTTGGGGAGAGGGTCAAAGGTAAGTTGTATCCACAAGGAAACATGAACGCGGCAGTGTAGTTTATGTGGATTTTCATGCAGTTTTTTATGCACCAAAGTGTGCATGTGTTACTTAGGGTACCTTCACACTGGCGTTTTTGGTTTCCGGCATAGAGTTCCGTCGTCGGGGCTCTATGCCGGAAAAAAACGCCTCAGTTCAGATAATACAACCGCATGCATCCACTTGTATTAACTTTAACTATTTTTTAACATTGTCAAAACGGATCCGTTTTGAATTACCATTGAAAGTCAATGGAGGACGGATCCGTTTTCTATTGTGGCAGAATGTGCCAGAGAAAACTGATCCGTCCCCATTGACTTACATTGGGGGTCATGACTGTTTTGCTAGGATGGAAAGAAAACCGCAGCATGCTGCGGTATTTTCTCCGTGCAAAAAACATTCACATACTGAACGGAAGACATCCTGATGCATCCTGAACGGATTTCTCTCCATTCAGAATGCATGGTGATAATTCTGATCAGTTTTAGTCCGGCATAGAGCCCCGACGACAGAACTCTATGCCAGAAAAGAAAAACACCAGTGTGAAGGTACCCTTATGGAGTTTGTTGTGGATTTGCACCAGATCACCATTTGCCTTGAAAAGAGAGAAATCTGCACAATTGAAATGCTGCAGATTTCAAAATCCGCAACGCAGTTAAATTTCCATGATGTGTACATGAGATTTTGAAAATTTCACCTACTAAGCTGATATTGTATTAGGCTGCAGATTTTTCGCACATGTGGTAATTTTTGTGTGCAATACCCAAAAGTTACTTGTTACTGTTTGGAGCAATATGGCTGCGCCAACACTCGGCAGTGTAGCTTTGGTGGAAGAAAGCACAAGGCAATTATAGCTGCCGGAATAAATTGTACTTGTTTTCCCAATGTCACGAGAGTAATTGTATGACCTAATAATGGAACAGCTGAATCTACTTTCCATGCTAGAGACTGTGTTTCTTTTATATATGAAGCAAAGGATTTGCAAAGCCCTAAAATCAATAGAGGCGAGATGGAGGCAATTAATACTAATCACAAGGCCTGCATTCTACATTCACCTACGTTAAAAGCCTCGGTGCTGAAGATGGCACTGAATATTAAACAGGCTCACATAGCTTCATCAAGCCTGCCCCGAGTGAAGGGAACGAGGACCCTTTTTCCTGGCAAAAGGCTGGAAAGTGTTTTAGGTCTTCTAACATCAGCGCAAGTCTTCCTGTCATCACCCCAAGGTCTTCTGGCTACAATGAAAATTACAATTCTAATTTATTTCTCCACGGAGGTGATATCACACACATAGAGACGCCTGAAAGCATGGAGGACTAGCACTTATTTTCGCTCACAGAAAGGATGTTGATTGAATTGCCATGGAAACGAGAACCCCCTACCATTGAGGACTGCTAGACCCAACGTGAGCAAGCACGATGGCTGAAGCAGCAGTGCTCTTCACCAAAATGCAATTCCAAAGCAGAGACCTCGCCTTTGTTGCATTGTGTGTGCACTGTTGTAAAAAATTGCAATGGCATAACTATTAGGCTACAGGCACGTTACCATGCACGTGCCTCCTTATTGGTATTATATGCAGTACTACATGAATACTAGTGCAGATAAAGAGTCCAGATTTTCCCGTTCCCCTCCTGCCAGAGCTCAAAGCTGCTCAGAAATATATAGTCCAGACTAATGTGCCATGCTAAGGCTAGTTTCACATCTGCAGCACAAATTCCGGCAGAGATACGAAAGATATAAGGCCGCGCGATTCTTTAAACACTGCTGGACATAGGTTGTGTCTCTCTCCCACGGATATATTGAGGTCTCACAGACGTCTTTTAAAGATGGAACATCCTGCGGAGCATCAGAAAGGTGCACCGATAGTGAATCGTCGTTTTAACAATCACAACTGTAACTTCACGGCTATACTCACAAGCACAGATGGATTGTAAGGCACATCAAGTAAACACCATTTACCTTCGTCTTGAGGTTCCTATAATTTTCATAATACTAGGCAAATCAAAAGGTACCTCCCCATAGTGAAGTCCCATAGATAACAATGCTTCTAAAATGGTTTATTATGCTCACAAAAGTTCTCTAAAACAGGCGTATATCATATAAAACACCCGCGTCCTTACACCGCCCGACCCGGGTTTCGCTCCAAAAGTTTCATCAGGGTCGTACCGGGTGTTTTATATGAGATACGCCTGTTTTAGAGAACTTTTGTGAGTATAATAAACTATTTTAGAAGAACTGTGAGTGAGTATGACTGTGAAGTTACAGTTGTGATTGTTAAAACTGTGCTTCACTATCGGTGCACCTTTCTGATGCTTCGCAGGATGTTCTAATTTTAAAAGACGTCTGTGAGACCTCGATTTATTCGTGGGAGAGGGAGAGAGACACAACCTATGTCCGGCAGCATTTAAAGAATCGTGCGGCCTCATATCTATCGTATTTCTACTTGGTGTGAATTGAACCCACAATACACTTGAGACTCGCAGCGGTGATCCATCGGATTAACGGACCTGATATTATTGTTTCTGCTTATTATTTGTTCCAGCAGAGAGTTCCAGCGTTCTCTGGATTCGTCACTGTTGGATGCAACTGGAATTCCCATTGGCCCTTTTAACTATAATAGGGTCTGGCGGAGATTTGGTAAAAATGCAGAGAATTGGCCAGACAGAAACCACCTGGCTGATTCATGGCATTCTATGCACTGCCGTCCTGACCATATATTTTAGTGCAGCTCTGGGCACTGACAGTGGAGGTAAAGGGGGGCAGTAGAAAAATAAAAAAATAGCAATCTGGACTACTTATCTGCAGTACTACTCGTCGAAAAGAAATGTCGATTAGTCAGCACATCACAGTGCGCAGGTGCTTGATGCCATGGCTGAAAGCGCAAAAGGTAAAAACAAACAATGCAACAGCACTCTGCAAACACAAATAATAAAGTAAATACAATAGTGCCATACTCACTACAGAAAATATACTAGTGCTACGTTATAAATGTGAGATTCTTGGCAAATACATTTTGTGCAAAATTAGTTGAGCCTGTCCGCCACCGGCAAGGCGATCTCTTTCGGACAGGAACCTACACTAAATATTACCTCCTCTAGAGTCATTCTGGTCTCCATTAAATTCAGGAAATGCAGGTTCCACACTGTATTATACCTCTTTTGGTGCCAACATTACCTCCATTAAATTCAGGGAATGCAGGTTTCACATGCATGCTGAGCCCTAAACCTTGCTGGTGACGGACAGGCTCAAATAATTTTGTACAAAATGTATTTGCCAAGAATCTCAAATTTATAATGTACCATTAGCATTAGTACATATTCTACAGTGATTTTAGCACTATTGTATTTATTTTATTATTTGTGTTTGAAGAGTGCACAGTACTACTCATGTATTACTACATATAATAGTCCAAAATCGTGGTGACAGATTCCCTTTAGTCTTAATTTGTAGTACAGTGTAGACATATACAGACAATAGCACGCGAGCAGCAACAGTATTCTCAAAAGGAGTCTATGGCTGATCTTCCTGAGACCGTGCACCACCAGAAACGGCTCATTACGTTAACAAACAGGTCATTTCTGATTGAGGATCTCCAACTGTGCCATGTTTGATGGAGAGACGCATCCCAAGACGTCCCACTTACCTAATCATTGGAGTAATAATACATCACAGATTTCTGCAGATGTTTGGGCATACAGCCCAAAGCTGCATGTATTCTGCTACCTCTGACTTTTTCCTGTAATTGCACAGTGAATAATTCATGAGCTAGACATGGGAACGTTTATGTCAAATTAGCTGCCACTATGAAACAGCAATCTAACATGCCAGGCGTGGACGCTGCCACCTGTAAATTACACTTACAATCAAACAGTAATTTAGTGTACCGACACGTCACGCAAGGACAAAGATAACGCGCGATACCCGGGTATGAATTTAAATGAATCCGATTATAAATTACTAAACTTAACAGGTAGGAGATTGGACAAAAGTCGTTAGACAAAATAGACACATAACTAGGGCAGATATACAGGTAAAAATACTGTATGGAATCGGTGGCATGTAAAAGGTACAGTTAGGGCTCCATAGATTTCTGTAGGTGGCCTATTACAAATTCATACATCACGTCTGTAACACGGCAGTATCCATGAGCGCGAACTAAAATAAAAGTGCTGTGCTGTCACTGCCTTTGTCCACGTATGCTATAGTACTGGCCTAAAATCAATACGTGTGTTCTGCGCAATTAATGACCGTTCCTCTGTGCCATCCATACATTTCTTGTCACAACTGAGAAGTAGGAAGCATTTCCTCCTTGTTTCTCTTCTGGTATCTGGGAGAAATTGCCAGATGGAACGCAGCGTGCGTAATGGGAATGATCCCCACAGATAGAACTTATCTGTGCACTGTAGTAGGTGAGGGCTACCAGGTACCACACAAACATCACAACCTTGCATCGTCCTCACGGATCATACTGCATGAGCTTTCGCACTGACAGCACTTACTTAAGGTTGCAATTAGTTGGCCTTCGCTTTGGAGCAGGGATTTTAATTTCACAGGCCAGCGCTTTAATCATACACGCACGCATTCAAGCAACACGCAGTCAGAGGCACAAATCATTTGGTAAATGTGCTGGTCTGGTCCATCTCTTCCCCTTATGTGATGGCAACATGGAAAAGTTCTCACTTAGTACTAGGACTGTACCTTAAAGAGGACCCGTCACCATGAAATGTACTGCAATATGCAGGCAGCATGTACAAGGAGCTGAGCAGACGGATATGTTGTTTTGTGGGAAAAGATGCAATCAAACTTGTAATTTATACATTTGAATCTTTCTGAGCTCAAGATGGCCCATTTGGCAATAATCAGTGATAGGATTCTCTGTGTAAGGGCTCAAGCATTGCAGTCCACCAAAAATACGGATGACGTCCGTGTGACATTCATAATGCAACCTTCTTTTTTGCTGATCCATTGTAACGCAGAACGGACAAGAATAAGACATGTTCTGTCTTTTTTGCGTAACGGCCATGCTGAGTCATTTCCGTTTTTTGGCAGACCCATTGAAGTGAATGGTTCCGCATACGTATCACTAAAAAAAAAAAAATTGAAAGACACGGAAAAAAAACGAAAACGTGTGCATAGGCCCTAAGTGTGTATACAAAGATAGTGGTGAATCACTGATAATACCTCCTCCATATACAACTAAACTCAGTGATAAGATAGACAAAGGGGTGGTCTCACTTCAGTAAGTGGCATTTATCATGTAGAGAAGGTAATACAAGGCACTTACTAATGTATTGTTATTCTCCATATTGCCTCCTTTGCTGGCTGGATTCATTTTTCCATCCCATTATACACTGCTCGTTTCCATGGTTACAACGACCCTGTAATCTAGCAGTGGTGGCCGTGCTTGCACACTATAGGAAAAAGCAGTAGCCTATACGAGCTCCCATGGTCTCTGTCACCAGAAAGGCCGGCACTTTTTCCTATGGTGTGCAAGCACGGCCACTGCTGATGGATTGTAGGGTGGTTGTAACTATGGAAACGAGCAGAGTATAATGTGATAGAAAAATGAATCCAGCCAGTGAAGGAAGCAATATGGAGAATCACAACACATTAGTAATTGCCTTGTATTAACTTTCTCCATAAAACTTTATATCTACTCAGCTCCTTCTGCTCTATAACATGTTGACTGCAGATGGCAGCGCATTTCGTGGTGACCGGTCCTCTTTACATCTTAACTATGGAGTAAGGTAAGGAATATAGCTGAACAAGGTAAGGGCTCTTTCACACTAGCGTTTTTGCTTTCCGGCATAGAGATCCGTCGTCAGGTCTCTATGCCGGAAAAATCCTGATCAGGATTATCCCAATGCATTCTGAATGGAAAGAAGAGAGGATGTCTTCAGTTCAGGACCGGAACGTTTTTTGGCCGGAGAAAATACCGCAGCATGCTGTGCTTTTTGCTCCGGCCAAAAATCCTGAACACTTGCCCGCAAGGCCGGATCCGGAATTAATGCCCATTGAAAGGCATTAATCCGTATCCGGCCTTAAGCTAAACGTCGTTTCGGCGCATCGCCGGATCCGACATTTAGCTTTTTCTCAATGGTTACCATGGCAGCCAGGACACTAAAGTCCTGGTTGCCATGGTAAAGTGTAGTGGAGAGCGGGGGAGCAGTATACTTACCATCCGTGCGGCTCCTGGGGCGCTCCAGAGTGACGTCAGGGCGCCCTACACGCATGGATCACGTGATCCATGCGCATGGGGCGTTCTGACGTCAAAGTATACCGCTCCCCACTACTACTATGGCAGGAATTTAATAGCGTCCTGGCTGCCATAGAAACCTCAAAGCATTTTCGAAGACTGATCAGGATCCTGATCAGTCTTCTAATACTTTCAGGCGACTTGCGTTCTGACGGATCCGGTGGGACGGAAGTGCCTGCCGGATGCTCAGAACGCAAGTGTGAAAGAGGCCTAAGGATAAGAAATGTTCTATATTTTATTTATTTAAAGGGTTTCCCATAGATTGTACAGTAAATCATTGCAGGTTTCTTGGAGTGCCCTATTGGCTGTGTCCGGTAACATATGCTGATTCAAGTAGTTATCCACCTCTAAATATTAACAGCGGTGAGTAAAGGATGGTAAGACCTGGTAGTCTGGTATTACATGGGCTTTTCTACTTTAAGAGAATCTAAAGACCAGGAACACACAATTTTACAGTTTTTTCTCCCCCACACATATATTTCAATCCAATCTTCACCCAAAATAAAAATAAAAAAGATGATGGCTCACTTCATTCACAAATGTGTTTTTCTACATAAAATATAAAGACCCAAACAGGTATAGAGTAAGAATATCTCTATAAGGTGCTTTACATGGTTTTTAGTGGCGTTTTTCTGCAGTTTTGCGCTTTAGTTACACTTTTAGCTGCCACCTCCAGATGTAAAGGAGTGTCTATGGGAAATATTCAATGTAGGACACAAGATTTAGAATTTATTTTTTTGTTGCTACTAACATTTTTGTTATAAGGATTCGAAAAAATAAAAATAAATAAATAAAAAGCCATAGCCAAATTCAGGTGTGTACGTACATGCAGTGGTGGAGGATATACTGTGGAACGTGCTGATTCAGCTTGATATACACATTTCTCTAGGGTAATAAGCCATCACGTTACTCCTGTTTCTCCAGGGAAAACATAGGCAGCCAGCCATGTCTCCAGAGGTGTTCCTGGATCCTGGTGTCTGCGACTGTGTACTACAACATACCTATGGATTCTTTGCAGAACTGACATGAGAGATTATACTGTGTTGTATAGTGGGTTATAAGAAATTCATGAAGGATGAATAACTACTCTTCTGTCTGACAAACGGTTAAGTTACCACTGAACCTAAGGAAATCCCCAGTTGCTAGATACTGAAGAAATGGAAGATTCCCATCAGAGGAACCTACTAACTATATGAAATATACAGAGAAAATGGAAAATCTGTACATTCCTGAACTTTGAATCACTCTTCTCTTCCATCTAGAGCTCCATAGAGATACAGAAACATGTATGATTCGTTCATCTAACATTGTAAGGTGTGTACAGCATATACATATTTTTATAAGTGTAGGATTTGCGGAAACACAATTAGGAGCTAGAAACAAACTAAAAGGTCTGCCAGAAGGCAACCTTAAAGGGATTTTACGAGATAATTCAAAATCTTCGACGACTCCAAGAATACATTTAAAGAGGCTTCTGATATTGATGACTTATCCTCAGGATAGGGCAATAATATCCGATCTGTGAGGGTCCGATACCCAGAACCCCCAGTGATCATCTGTTCCCTGAAGTCTCTGATGCTGGAACAAAGTGTAGTACACATGATTGGTTACTGCAGCCCAGCTAGTACTGAAGTGAATGGGAGCTATGTGCAGGCAGCATGTTATAGAGCAGGAGGAGCAGAGCAGATTGGTATATAGTTTTATGGGAAAACGTGTAATCTACTCATTTAAATCTCTTCTCTTTTGGCTCAGTTCTACATTGTACATTGACATCTTTTTTTCAAACGCCCCTCGGCTGCCCCCCTTCTGTTTTTGCGCCCTGTATGCTAATAGGTAGAATTGGTACAGGGAGGAGGAGACACCAGCTTTTCTTGGGGTCTTCTTCTTTCTGGGTGTCGCATGGTCCAATCGCAGCAGACCAAGGAGAAAAAACAGCTCACCTTCTTCCTGGCCGTGACCTGCTGCGGTTCAACCGCACCAGACCCAGGGAGAAGGAGATGCGTCTCTTCCTACCTGTACCGATGCTACCTATTAGAATACAGGGCACGAAAACTGAGCGGGGGCACACTGGGGCAGCCAAGGGGCATTTGAAAAGAAGAAAAGTTCTAGCAGCATCAGCGGAGCGTTCCCCGCTTCTAAAGGTACTTAATTTAACAAATAAAAAACGGTGAAAGATCACCTAACTTCGAGAGTCATAATGTATCCCCTTGTGACGGACTAAGAAATTCTAAAATGTATATGGGATTAGAATGAATTGCAAGTTATGTCTATAAGGGCTCGTTCACATCACCGTTTCTCCTTTCCGTTCTCTGGCTCTGTTTAGGAGCAGGAGAACGGAAAATACGTATTCTGCAGATAAATGACACCTAACAGAGTAAAGGAGCCTAAAGACCCCATAGACCAGGGATGGCCAACCTGCGGCTCTCCAGCTGTTGCAAAACTACAACTCCCAGCATGCAAAGACTGCATACAGCTATCAGCCTACAGCAGGGCATGGTAGGAGTTGTCGTTTTACAACAGCTGGAGAGCTGCAGGTTGGCCATTACTGCCATAGACTATAATGGGGTCCGTTAGGTGTCCACTCAGAAGATGATTTTTGAGCAGAGAAGAAAGTAGTGCATGCAGGACTTTCGTCTCCGCTCAAAAATCATGTTCTGAGCGGACACGGAATGGACCCTATTATAGTCTATGGCAGTGATGGTGAACCTTTTAAAAGTGCCCGAACTGCAACCCAAAACCAACTCATTTATCAAAAAGTGCCAACATGGCAATTTAACCTGAATACCAATATGGTCCGTCTTCCATGTACTTTATTATTTACGTAGCTATAATATCCTGCCTAAAGTCAATGCGCTGCTTGTGCTGTTTATAGTGCGCCCTGCACTGATGAATGGCAGAAAAAGTCTAAGGCATATTGGTACATCATAGACTTTTTTCCAGGGTATGGGATGGTGCCCACAGAGAGGGCTCCGAGTGCTGCCTGTGGCACCTGTGCCATAGGTTCACCACCACTGGTCTATGGGGTCTTTAGGCTCCGTTACGCTCAGTTAGGTGTCAGTATCTGCAGAATCCGTCCTTTCTGTTCTCCTGCTCCTTAATGGAGCTGGGGAACGAAAAGGAGAAACTGTGATGTGAACGAGCCCTAACAAGGCAAGCATACCTTTTGTGGAGCTAAGTTTGACAGAATAAAACTTTATATTCTCACTACTCCACAAAAGGTATGCTTATACAGCTCCCCAGCTCCTACCTAGTTCTGTTAACAGTTTAGCATGGTCAAAAGTGCTGACAGACTTCCTTTAAACATGTCCATGAGTTTACAGTAGCCCGATGTAGGCCAGAGGAACGTCCTTTAGGCCTCTGTCTCACCGATATAAGTCAGTGCCACTTTAATCAGGAAATGCACAGTAGACTACGCAATTCCATTTACCGATAGGTATAGTCGAACCCTCTGGGTGGTAAATGCCACTCAATTTTACTCACCCCTGCATATATCTCAAACAGAGGGCATAAATATGTGAAGGCAGCCTAAGGCTACTTTCCAATGAGCGTATTCGCTGCTTTAAACACGCTCCATGTGGAAGAGTAAATTCCCACAGTGAACTCTGCTCCTTATAATGCTGAGTGTCTCTGCCTGACCTCAACTATAACAACTTGCACTGATGGCAGTTTGTTAGTACTTTACAGTTAAGGTTGGGCAGAGACACACAGCATTATAAATCATTATAATGCCGTGCAGTTCGGTCAAAGGAGCAGAGTTCACTACAGCAATTCATGTTACCACATGGAGTGTGTTTCATGCCCAAAACTTGGTACCAATTGCCACCTATACTTCCCAACATTGTGACATGAGTAGAGGATGATATTTAGAGATGAGCAAATTGATTTTGTACGCATTGATTAATTGATCAAACATATCAGAGGCTCCTTCTTGATTGACAGGGTCAGACATCTCGCACCTCTGCCATTGCTCTGGAGCAGCACAGATACCGAATATGCATGCGCCACTACACTTTTGGGTTTGCATCAGTTTGCATCTATTAACAAAAAATAAAAAAATCCAGTTTTACCGCAAACAAGGCAAGTGACGGTGATTGGTTGAATTTTTGGAGAAGGCGTGTGTCAGTGGAGGACTGTCTTTTTTTCTTCATTTTTTTAATGGATCAATTAAACTGGTTGTAAAAAACTGAACCTCTTATTGTTTTCAATAGATTTTTTTGCCTGAATGCATCAGTTTCTTGCTGCACGGAAGAGAGCAGACAGCCATGCTTTCCCAGCCAGTAATAAAAACTGATAGTAATGCAAAGTATACACAACTGAAACTTTTGAACTTTTTTTTTGTCTATAAACGCCTATGTATCAGTTAAACCAATCAGTTTTTTGAAAAACAAAGCCTAATCAGTTTAACAAACACACAGAGGGACATTTACCAAGCACGTTGCGTCAGAGTTATGGCGTAAAATGCGGCAAAAAGAATTGGGTTTTGATTTGCACTAAATGTATAAACTGTTTCATCCAAAGTCGTTTCGCTCATCCCTAGTCACAATTTACCACATTAAATTTCAGTCTGGCTAAAATGGCGCATTTTGGTTTAAAATCAAGTTAGATAGATTATCAAGTTTATATTTAAAAAAAAGTCACCGTGCGCCTTTTGATATACGAGCTGAAACAAATCACCACTTTTGATTTGTAATTTTAGTTTGCTAATTTTTTCGGGTGCAAATTATTGATAAATGTCCCCAAAAAATGTGGTGTGAAAGAGCTCTTAGTGGACAACGTGAAAACTGCAGGATTTTTTTTTTAAGTACAGTACAGTGACAAAAAAAAAAAATCTTTAATGTTTACAATAAAAAACATGATTTAAAACAGGTAATTTCCTGACACTTCCCCATTTAGGAATCACAATGAATATACAACAGACTTATCTGGCCAGATGATAAGTGTACCCACTGTGCCCATGATCTCATGCCCTGATGCTAGAAGTGGATATGAATGACACAGAGACTGAACAGAGTCTTACTGAGAGGTTAGCTAAGGCCTTATTCACACATCCGCAAGTGTTTTGCGGATCCACGGAGCCGCGGATCCGCAAAACACGGACACACCGGCAATGTGCATTCCGCATTTTTGCGGACCGCACATTGCCCGGACTCCATAGAAAATGCCTCTTCTTGTCCGCAATTGCGGACAAGAATAGGACATGCTCTATTTTTTTTGCGGAGCCGCGGACCGGAAAATCGGCGGCGCGCTCCGCAAAATCGGATGCGGAGAGCACAGTGTGTGCTCTCCGCATCTTTCCCGGCCCCATTCACAGTCAATGGGTCCGCATGTATTCCGCAAAATTGCGGAATACATGCGGACTACATTGCGGATGTGTGAATAGGGCCTAAGGGGGGAGATCGTTCCAAAATGGTCATAGCATCAAGTGTTTCAGCTGGATGAAGAAGCCTATTAAAAAATATCTACCGAGATCAAGTTCCCGTTCATTCAATATGCAAAAGGTTGTTCTGCTTGTAAAACAGCAGTGCTGGTATTTGCAATCTAAGCTGGAAGACATATCAAATTTGGCAAAAGCATGGAGATGAGACAGAACACACCTGTCCTCTTAAAGTGGATGCTCATTTTCTGCTTAAAGTGTTTGTTCAGTGCAAGGAGGGGACAGGAACAGAGAACATATCTGTTTTCAATAAAAACACAAGGCTTTTATTAAACTTGGATAATCTGGAAAATTAAATCAAGACATGATCTACCCGACTTCCTTTTACAGTCCCAGCACACTGCATTAAAGCTACATACCCTCTATGCTCGTCATGGCATTTAAATTAGCCCTTTTTTCTACCATAACAAGCCCTGGACATACCATATATATTACTAAGTAAATATATGTGAGATCACATATCTGGTTTCCTTGTAATTCCGGATTATTTCTGCACAGGTTATGATTATAGGACTGTGATCCCTAGCTAATTCAGTGCTTTAGTCTGTGGCTTCACTAAGTGCTGACTCGAGTCAAGGCTTACAACAACTGTCCATATGTATTTGCATATAAATGCCAATGGATTTTCAGTTCTCCATCATGGAGTCTGTTAAAGTGGGTCTTAGGGATTCCTTTAAGGATCTATTCGCACGACCATTTTTTAAGTCCGAATCTGGTCCGCATCTTTTGGAGATCGGATGTGGGCCTATTCATTTTAACGTGTGCTGTCTACATCTGTATGTCCGTTCCATGGTCCCCCATGTCCTATTCTTGTCTGTTTTGACAAGAATAGGCATTTGTTACATAGTGTGGGAGCATACTGCGGTATTTTCTCCGTCCAAAAAACGTTCACATACTGAAGACATCCTGAACGAATTTCTCTTCATTCAGAATTCATGGGGATAACCCTGATCAGTACTCATCCAGCATAGAGCCCCGATGAGGGAACTCTATGCCGGAAAAAAAAAACATGAAAAGTGTGAAAGGACCCTTACAGAGGGTCATTGGTGCGTGACAGTAACCGGACAATCTTCAATTTCCCTCAGGTGCTTTAGTTGCATGGGCTATAAAATTATTTTTTGTTACAATGAGAATCAGGACAACTGCAGCTGCATTGCACAGTGCGAGCCCCTGTTTGTTGTGAGCTGGTGACAAACTGGGCTTCACAACATTATGCTAGGCAGAGGCTCCTGCCTAGCAGCGGGCCCAATGATGTCACCGGCATAGATAGGGGTGCCATAGGCTCTCTAGGAGGCGGGTACTCATACATAATAAGGGAATACAGAAGAGATTATATCTGGGTTCAGCCCTGACCCCAACAACCCCTTTAAGCTGCATACGTTGATGCTCTAATGAAGCCCAGCTACAAAGCAGGCAATCAGACTACACTGAAGAAAATAATTAGAAGGCTAGCACAGACTTAAAGAGGTTGTCCCACGAAAAATATTCTAGAGTTTTCAAAGCAGACCTGGAGCTGAAAACTTTTGTAATTACATGTAAATAAAAATTTTGCATTACCAATCGTATCTGTATAGCGCCACCGGATTGGAGCTGGGACGGAATTTTTTATTCCCCTTAAGTGGGGAAAATTGGCTTCTACCTCACAGGTTTTTTTTTTTTGTTTGCCTTCCTCTGGATCAACTTGCAGGAACTGGATGGACAAATGTCTTTTTTCGGCCTTATGTACTATGCTACTATGTTACCTGCTGTTTGTTCTTTTTCTTTCTTCTTTGTCCAGCTCATTAAAATGGAGGCACATGCTCAGTTTTATCCTTCAACTGCCTCCTGAGCTGTAATAGAGAGAGGAGAGAGCTGCAGAAGAATAACATCACCCCCCCAAGCTGCTGCACCAGCTCAACAGCTGCCAGCTTGATATAAATCTAGCAGATCAATGAATGGGGAGATCTCTGGATCCATGTGAGGTACAGGGCTGGTTCTAGATTTGTCAGAAAGATATTGTCATGTTCTATATGATGTCTGGTTTTCATTTTTTACATTAGTCATGGGATAACCCCTTTTAAACGTGGCGACTTGCATATTTTCGATCACTGATAAAACGGTCAGTTTTTGGCTATCTGCCTTTTATAATAAAATGGTAGGGCTGCACTGTCACCAAACACTTTAACTTTCCGTCCATACTAATATTAAGGCGCTAGTGTTATCGTATTCGCTGTTTGACTGGATGTAGCGAGGTCCGTGTGAAGAGGGTAGAGATGCAGGACACATGTTAAATTAACCCGTTAGCCATTGATTCTAGTGAGCAGCAACAGACTCAGGGGATCTACAAGGGCTTGTGTGTGTGGCTATATATCTCTGGACAGGGAAGAGACGTAGGGCACATGCAAATTAACCCATTAGTTATCATAGCCCGCCATTGATTCTATTGAGCAGACATAGGCCCAGGGGATCAGAAAAGGGCTTGTGTGTGTGCTATATACGGGGATTTGTGCTGCATATCCCTGGACCTCTGATTGAGTAAAAGCAAAAAGCTGCAATCACCAACCCTTACCCAAAAGAAACAAGGGAAACTGAAGTGTTTGGTGAAAGTGCAGCCCTACCATTTTATTATAAAATCGACAGTTTTATCAGTGATTTCAATAAAGTTTTTTTTTTTTTATAAGTTTGAAGTTCTATCATCAATGTAGTAAAGTGCTAGATCCTGATTGATGCAAACCTATATACATTTCTTTGAGTTAATAGACTTGCATATTTTCATCAGTATTTTGCATCAGTATTTGTAAGCCAAAACCCTGGATTTGGTCGAAAACATGGAAAAACTATTATACTTTTTCTCTGCCGGCTCGACTCCAGGCTTTGGCTTCCTCTATTCTCAACATGCTTCTAGGTGACAATGTTTGGAGCTTATCTATGGATCTGCAGCCTGAGCAGTAGTGCAGTCAAGTACTTTAACCTCCATTTCATAAGCTATGGCATCAGCAAAAATGTTCCACTGATGGCTGCAGTCGCTAAACTGGGCATTGAGCGGTATGTAAAGGCAATCTACACTACAGATCATAGACATCCGATTCGCTCTGATATCAAAACCACTGTCATCAGCAGAATATACTGCCATTTCACGAAAATCTTAAGACAAGTGCAGCACACGTGTCACATGTACAGCGAAGAGTGGCAGTATGAGCTGAAAGTCAGCCTTCTGTCCTCGCAATTGGTTGGACTGTCATCAGCCTACTTACATGATCTTGACCATGTTATTCAAATGCATACCTATGTCACCAATGATAACATGCAGCATGAACTTTAAAGAAATGAAATATTGCTAGAGAAATTATCAGCAATACAATAAGCCCGCAAATGCTAAATCCACACTCCATTACAGATTATAAACAAAAAACCCAACAAAATTTACAGTTCACTCAACCATGTCAACAGATTATGCCAAAGGCCACTATATATATATATATATATATATATATATATATATATACACACACACACACATCACAATCAATTAGGTATTAAATTAAGTCACGTGGGACTTTGTGAATAAATAACTTCGATGTATCGGAGCCCATATATTCTAATACTGTACAGAGATGGGCCTCTGTACAGTATTAATTCGAAGTTATGAACAAAGCGACTTTGGATGTAAGGGTACTTTTACACTTGCGGCAGGACGGATCCAGCAGGCTATTCAGCCTGCTGCAAGTACCCGTGCACTGCCGCTCCATCCCCATTGACTATAATGGGGAGGAGCTACGACGCAGCACGGCAGTGAACGGCCGGAGATCGCTGGACTATAAGTCCTGCATGTCCGACTTTTCAGTCCGGCAATCTTTGCCGTGCTGAGCCATAGCTCCGCCCCCCGCCCCATTATAGTCACGTAGCGGCAGCACGGCAGTGCACGGGCACTTGCGGCAGGATGGATATGGCAGGCTGAATAGCCTGCCGGACCCGTCCTGCCGCAATTGTAAAAGTACCCTAACATCCGAAGCTCTCTTCGCTCAACACTAGAGGTGGGTCTCACTCTGCCTACTATTTTAAGTCTAATACAATACAAAATTGGTCAAATGAAGCACTACATTACATACTGTCCACTGAACTCAATGGGTACCTTAGGCACCCTTGGTTCTCCAAAAGACTTTTTTGCAGAAATCTGTCTCACAGGGTTCAATCTCATTCATCAGTTTTACTTTTTTTTTTTCCAGGAGTGGAATATTGATGACTTATACGCAGGACAGGAATATAGTGGCTGTGCTTGGTATTACAGCCCAGGACCAATTACTTGAATGGGACCGAGTTGAATATAGGTCAAGTAACCGAAGAATGTGACAACACAGCGCTGCAGCCTATTCAAATGACTGATCGGCAGTGGTCCTGAGGAAAGGTCATCAATATTCTATTCCTTAACCCCCTATGTGTATAGTGTGATATCAAATGTTTTTATTTCGCATGACATTACCCAGACCTTATCTTTCAATATCAGATTTCAGGCACATTTTCATGAATAGGATTTTGCACTGAATAAACTGACGCCTGGACTGTTCTAGTAAGATCTCCCTGACAAAGGATTTGCAGAAAAGAAATAAATAAAACAGAAACAAGGATTGCTTGTACTGGCAACTGCCCAACTAAAGCTTATTGGAGATCAAAGTTCCTGCATCAAAGCTCCGCTCCATCCATTGTGTCAGGCTTAACCCCTACAATACCGGAAGGGCTTAATGAGCATTATGGATTCAATGCACTCCAACTGCTTTGCCCTGTCTGCGAGTCAAGTAATACACCGTTGTCAGCAGTCCCCGATCCAGCGTCCAGAACGGAGCTGGGAGATGTACTGGAAGCCAACAGATATTTGCACCATCCAGGAAGAATAGACTTCACAAAGCTGTCTACAAGTGCAGCCAAGCCAAAACCCAATATATGAAGCCTTTTTAGGAGTCTTTCTATTAGCCAACAACTTTGTTTTTGCATCCATGGGTAGCTGATCTGGATTTTGCGTGTCAGTTTGTGAGAAAGGGAGGAGCACAGAATCCCCCAGCAACTGCTCAAATCTGTCCCTAATGTACAAGACAAAGTGAGAGACCGCGGGCAGGAGTGAAGCCTGCTCCCTGACCAGATGTGACATGTCACGGAATCATACGCATCATATGCCAGAGCCTTGGTTCCCTCTGTGGACTTGTACTAATGGAGGCTTCCAGGAAGCACAAGACAGAAGCTATCAAACATTCAAAACACAAATCAACTGGTTTGTATGACCAAAACCATGTGTTAACCGAACACCGGGCTCATACCGCCACATTCTTAGGAATAAACGTGTAGAAGTTATAAAAATAACAGTTCTACAAAGCAAGGCCACCGACTGTTGCCTTCACAAGTAGCAGAGGGGCCTTCAGACACCAGTGCTTGGGTGTTCACGCTAGCTCTGCACCCTTAGGCTGGGACTGTATGGTGATCTTGGCCATGACACCTCTTGCACGACCAGTGAATTCAGTGGGACTCAAAATACAAAGACTGTAGAATTGTCAAAAAAATAAATAAAATACAATTCTGGGGTCACAATTGCAGCAACTTGCGAGGAGTGCTGGGGCCCCATTCAGATCAATGGCTGCACTGCTACTCAGCGATATTTGGTCATGTGACGGGTGTCACGGCCAAGATCCTGCCCCACCTCTGCTGTACTGACGACATTATGCAAGTACATTTCAGTACACCTGAGCTTGGCAGAAAGAGACAGCATTATAAATCATTATATTGCTGCGAGTTCATGTCAGTCTGAGAAGTACTGCGTTCACACGGAGGGTATTTCACGGACTGAATACGTTTGTGTGAAATTGGCTACACGCACAGAATGGTGGATTAGTGCCTAGCACTCCAAGTACTGGATCCTATGTCCTTAAATGACCACCAAGAAATGGTCTTAAGATCTGGATCCTAAAAATGGTGGAATTAGTCAAGTATTAGTAATATTTGTTACATCAATAATGTAATGGAACTAAAGACACTTTTGAAATTTGAGATGTTAAAGGGATGTGACATGGGTGTGGGTTGTTACGGATTAGGATCTGGCCTAGCACAGAGCAGCTGCCCAATTCATTAGAATGACAGAAATTGTTCATGGGCCTTGCAACATTAAAAAGTGACAGACATGGCTCCAAGTAATGAGCACTTTTACTAATCCATCCCTGTAAGACCATTCTCAGTGTGCCCCAATAATGGTTTAATAACCAAAGCTATTGCTGTAAGTACTGTACAGGAATTGATCATTTTTCAATTAACACTGCGGGATGTAGCACGCAACATCTTGCTGGTGCCATAGTCACAGAATCAAACATATCATCGAAAATAAGCCTCCTGGTTCTGTGGTAACACCAACATGTATAATAAGGGTCAGGCGCTCAGAGATCCCTTACATGGCTGGATGATGCAGCAATTTCTTCCTGCACGCAGACTGCCATATAGCTGTGCAAATAATACAACTTATCCAAATCAGAAGATGATGCCTTTATAAATAATAGCTGCACATCTAGTCTAGGCCTAACAAGAAAACCGAGGTCAATGAAAGCAAGATTTGTAAATGTTCTGTCTTCACATCTAAAAAGAAATATTGTGCTCAGGAATACAGTCAAAAAGAACTAAAAAGGTTGGGTAGGGATATAAAATCCCATTACATGGTATGGCTCACTACACATATGTAAGTGCACTATGGGGGTGATAAGCTTAAAGGGAGTCTGTCACGACAATTTCACCTTATACACTGCTTGCATAGCGCTGTAGCATAAATGTACATGAGTGAAATGGTACCTTTGTTCTGACATTGACCAGCAGCAAAAACGCAGTTTTATTCATATGCAAATGAGGTCTCGCATGTGCCCAGGCCGCTCTGCCTTCTTCTCAGATAACTCCTCCCCAGCCTCTTGCTTGGCCCACCCTGTAAGCCCCTTGCGTCATCTAGTGTGCTGGGCGAGATCATGTGAGTGCGCAGTTCACCGCCGGGCGAGATCATGTGAGTGCGCAGTTCACCGCCGGGCGAGATCATGTGAGTGCGCAGTTCACCGCCGGGCGAGATCATGTGAGTGCGCAGTTCACCGCCGGGCATGACCATTTTGGCCAGCGGTATCGCTCCATGCAGGTCGCATGCGCTGGCGGGATCTCGGCAGCTACGCTAGATGACGGAACTGGAGGGGATCACGCCGGACAAAAAACATTGCATGAAAAAAAAATTGACCAGCCGAATCTCAGCATACATGCCAGGAAGATGCTGGATTCCCCGGGTTTTCCCATTATAGTCAATAAGGTCTGGCGGTTCATGCAGAACTATCTGGCTATGCTGGACGCAGAGAACTCTGGCAGGCTTTTCTCTGCCGGAACGCTGTGTCGCATGTGTGAAACTAGCCTAGGCCTCTTTCACACTTGCGTTTGAGGATCCGGCAGGCGGTTCCGTCGCCAGAACTGCCTGCCGGATCTAGAAATCCGTGTGCAAACGGAAAGCATTTGTAGAAGGATCTGGATCCGTCTAACAAATGCATTGAAACACCGGATCCATCTCTCTGGTATCATCCGGAAAAACTGATCGGGTATTCATTTTTTTTTTGCATTTTTAAAGGTCTGCGCATGCGCAGACAGGAAAACCGCATCCGTTTTGCCGTAATACTTGGTGCTGCCATTAATGCATTTCAATGGAAAATGATGCCGAATTCGGCATTCCGGAAAGTTTTCCGGAATTTGGTAGAGGGAGAGGTATTTTCTCCGGCCAAATACCGTAAAAGTGACTGAACTGAAGACATCCTGATGCATACTGAACGGATTTCTCTCCATTCAGAATGCATTAGGATTTAACTGAAGTTCTTTTCCGGTATTGAGCCCCTAGGACGGAACTCAATAACGGAAAACTAACGCAAGTGGGAAAGTACCCTAATACAGGAAAACAAAAACTACAAACTTCAAGTTAATGCAAGCATTCTTTCTTTGGTCTGCATTGGATAATGTAAAGATGGTGACAGCATAGTGGCCAGAAGGCCCTGCTGCTGGTGAAAACGGCCTTCATGAGGTCACCCTTTTCTTACTGAATTTATGTGGAATTTTAATATGGCTTCATCTTATTAAATTCAATGAAATATACAAGGATTACTGTATAGTTATTGCATTGTAGATGCTGTGAAGACTGAGTGTAGTACTCTCTACCAGCCCATAGATGTTGCTATAGCAACGGGGTGCTCATAAATCTAGACGTGTTGCTAATGCTAGAATTTTCATGACCTGGAAGAAAGGAAATCACTCCCATGCTCTCCAGGGATAGCAACATAGATGTGTTTTTACAGCAAATTACCAAGCATATCCAGCCATGTATCCAAGTATGACAAAGTTGTTTCAAGCAGACTGGATCTGCAGGCAATATTACCAACAGTATAAGAGTAATAGTTCTGAGGCTGAAAAAAAGACACGCCTATCCAGTTCAGTCTATTATCCTGCAAAGCTGATCCAGAGGAAGGCAAAAACCCTCACTATATGAGAAGAAAATCCCTTCCCGACTCCAATCAGGCAATCAGAATAACTCCCTGGATCAACGACCCCTCTCTAGTAGCTGTAGCCTGTAATATTATTACACTCCAGAAATACATCCAGTCCCCTCTTGAATTCCTTTATTGTACTCACCATCACCACCTCCTCAGGCAGAGAGTTCCATAGTCTCACTGCTCTTACAGTGAAGAATCCTTTTCTAGGTTTGTGTACAAACCTTCTTTCCTCCAGACGCAGAGGATGTCCCCTCGTTACAGTGACAGTCCTGGGGATAAATAGATGATCTCTGTACTGACCCCTGATATATTTATACATAGTTATTAGATCTCCCCTCAGTCGTCTTTTTTCTAAAGTGAATAACCCTAATTTTGATAACCTTTCAGGGTACTGTAGTTGCCCTATTCCAGTTATTACTTTAGTTGCCCTCCTCTGAACCCTCTCCAGCTCTGCTATGTCTGTCTTGTTCACAGGAGCCCAGAACTGTACACAGTACTCCATGTGTGGTCTGACTAGTGATTTGTAAAGTGGTAGGACTATGTTCTCATCACGGGCATCTATGCCCCTTTTGAGGCTACCCATTATCTTATTGGCCTTGCCAGTAGCTGCCTGACACTGGTTTTTGCAGCTTAGTTTGTTGTTTATTAAAATTCCTAGATCCTTTTCCATGTCAGTGTTACCGAGTGTTTTACCATTTAGTATGTACGGGTGACTTGCATTATTCCTTCCCATGTGCATAACCTTACATTTCTCAGTGTTAAACCTAGTTTGACAGGACCGATTGCTCATGAACCCGTGCTGATACAGTGTTATAAGCTCATTATCATTGAAATAAACCAGTATAGCATCTCTTAGAAAACTCTCAAACAGTTTACCCACTACCGATGTTAGACTTTCGCCCTATAGTTTCCAGGATCTCCTTTTGACCCCATTTTAAATATTGGTACCATATCTGCTATGTGCTAGTCCTCTGTAACATACCCTATCATTATAGGGCCCTTAAAGGGACTAGCTCATTTTAGACACTGATGGCATTAATGTCAGATAGGGGCATGTCTCACCTCCAGAATGGGCCTCCAAAATAACTGCATCGAGCATCCATTTATCTCTATGGGAGTTCCCAAAAAAAAGCTGAGTGAGCACACTTGGTTGTTTTTGGAAGTTCCACAGTGGTAAATAGAAGGTGCACTGCCAAAAATAGCCTCGCCAGCATTCTACCATTTTTGGAACACAGCGATATGCCATCAAATGTCCCTGATGGGCCAACATCTTTAAATATTAGAGATAAGGGTCTGTTAATTACTTCATTCCCTTAGGATACAGGGGTGTATGCCATAAGAATAGCATACATTTTTGATAACTGGAGGGGAGGAAATGGTGCTAAATTAGGGAAGTGGTGCGGGGGATTTTCCACTATTCAGATGAAACAGTGTCTCTTCCCAACGTACTGTCTGCATGTGATGAACTGAAATGGAGCAGCTCCAGCCCCCAGACAAGAGTGATGTTGTTTCAGGAAGAAAGTGAAGATTTTTACATTTTAAATTTTTTCCTCTTTTCTTTCCTCAAATGCTAACCCTCTATGTCAGAAGCTTCATGACTACTACTGGTTGATACATGAGGGATCTGACAAAGGCTAGAAGCTTGAAAATACTGAGAATCAGGGTGTACTATGATTTGGAAGGTATTTCTTGTAAAGTTGGAATGCCTGTATTTACAATGATCTTTATCTTATTATCCTAGTACTTGCTAAACAATCACTATTTTATTGTCACTTAAAGGGGTTGTGCCAATATGTAAACTTATTTCTCTTCTCCACAGGATAGGGCATAATATTCTGACTAGTGGGGGTCAGGCCATTGAGAGAGCCCACCAATCATAAGAACAGGGGTTCGGAGACACCTGAAAGAATAGGACGATGGCCAAGCATGCATGCTTCTTCTTCATTCATTCTCTACGTGACTGATGGAGATAGCCAAGTAGATGGTTCAGCTATCTCGAGCAGTCCCACAGAGAATGAATGGAATGGCAGAATACATGTTCCACTCATTCAGGGAACTCAGAACCCCCCATTCTCATGATTCATAGGGGTACCAGTGATCAGATTCTTATACCTCGATACCTGGTAGCTCACTACACATGCCTGTTTTAGTAGATGTTTGTATTCCCCTTTATAAAACAATTCTGAACCTCTTTCCTTATAAATCTGCATTGTACATTTCTTCCATTATTTCTCCTAGAAATGTAGGAATACATTGACAAATGGGTGCTACCAGTAGGGAGCGTGTCATTGCACACACTCACTGTCCCATTAGGGCTGCCAGTGTCAGTCTGTGGAGGGACACACCCCTTTGACAAGGGGAATGCAACATCCATTTGGCAATTTATTTGCAAATTCCTAGGCAGAGTAAGGGTACTTTCACACTTGCGTTGGTGCGGATCCGTCTATTTTCACAGACGGATCCGCACCTCTAATGCAAACGTTTGTATCCGTTCAGAATGGATCCGTTTGCATTAGGTTTAAAGAAAAATGACAAAGTCCAAAACGGATCCGTTTTGGATTACATTGAAAGTCAATGGGGAACGGATCTGTTTTCAAATGCACCATATTGTGTCACTGACAACGGATCCGTCCCCATTGACTTACATTGTAAAAAAAAACGGATCCGTTAGGCTCCGCCTCTTCAGACGGACACCAAAATGCTGCATGCTGCGTTTTGGTGTCCGCCTCCAAAACAGAATAGAAGCGGAACAGAGCCGAACTGATGCATTCTGAGCGGATCCTTATCCATTCAGAATGCATTGGGGCTTAACTGATCCGTTTTGGAACGTTTGTGAGAGCCCTGAAACGGATCTCACAAACGGAATCCAAAACGCTAGCGTGAAAGTACCCTAACAAATATGCAATATATATAGACACACACACACACATACACTGAAGAAATCCACGGCACTCTTCCCCGTTTCTACAAATTATATATATAATCATAATAAAATGTAAACTGGCAAGTAAGCCATATTCAGTGCGTTTATTTAGGTAAAAATGTAAACTGCATGCAGAAACTGCTCCCTCCATTCCCCTCATTAATCATTTCTAAATGACTTTTATGAAACAGCACAAAAGTAAACCAAACAATTTGGAAGAAATTAAGAATTCTCAATTTAGCATCAGCTGGAAGTAGATAATCCTGAAGATTTCCATCGAGTTTAGAGAAAAGTTTAAAAAGACTGAATTCCTGTGTCCCGCATCAAACAGAGGGGCTAATTCCTGTATACACAGCTCTCGCTAATCTACGTCAGTCATTGGTAACCTTCCCTGAGAATATTTCTGCTATGAGGTGATGGCATTTTGTGTGTAATGTACGCTGTGATGCTTTTATTTTATGGTATATCAGTAGTAAGTGCATTTAAGGTTAGAGTAATGTAATATAACACCACCTAGCCCTTTTAACCCCTTAAGTATGCAGTCTAGTTTGATACTTAAGGGGTTGTCCCATAAAAAATATTCTACAGTTTCAAAAAAGCACCTAGATCTGAGCACTTTTGCAATTGCATGTAAATAAAAACTTAGTGTAAATATATCTGTATAGCATTAACGTTGTTTGTTCTTTTCCTTACTTCCACTGCTGTTCTTTTCCTACTTCTACTGATAGAGAGGGTTGTAGCAGAAAGGACATACCCCACTGAGCAATGTGAGACAGTTGCAGCAGAATGGACACACCCCCTGAGCTGTGACAGGCAGTTACAGTTACAGCATAAAGGACAATTTGCCAGCCTGAAATAAATCTAGCAGAGCAACTGAATCAATAAATGGAGATCTCTGGGTCCATGTGAGGTACAGGGCTGGTCCTAGCTTTGTTAGGAAGAGACTGGCACGTACTATATGAGCTGTCGTTTTAATTTTTTACAATAATCATCGTATAACCACTTTAAGGTTTGGCGATTTTTAAAAATCACATTTTAAGAGAGCTGTACTTTTTAATTTTTCCATCGTCCTAGCCGCATAAGGGTTTGTGTGGGGCAAATTATATTTTTTTTTAAAAGCGCCATTTTGGGGTACATCAGGTGACCTGTACAACTTTTAAACATTTTCTGAGGCTGGCAGTGTGAAAAAACAACGCAACTCCACCATTGTTTCTAAGGTTCTGTTTTTACAGTGTTCCCTGCATGGTAAGAATGACATTTTACCATTCTGTGGGACAGTGCGATTATGGAGATACCAAGTTCATATGATTTTTGTTATGGTTTCCTACTTTAAATTATTTTTTTTTTTTTTAAAGATTGCTTTTGTGTTGCCACATGCTGACACACAACTTTTTATTTTTCTGCTAGTACAGCTGTGTGAGGGCACTTTTTTTGTGGGGCGCACCATAGTTTGTACCACTACTATTTTGAGATACATGGGACCTTTTGATAATTCTTTTTTGAAAACATGGTAGAACGTTTTATATAATTGGATATTTTCACAGACTGGCCCGTTGTGAATATGGCAAAACTAATCATGTTTAATAACAATATACATAAATAGATAAAATAGGGAACTTTTAGAAAATGTTTCTTTTAGATTTTTAAAAACTTTAGTGACATTTTATTACACTTTTTTATTTTTAGTTCCCTTAGGGGGACTTGAACCTGCGATCTTTTGTTCACTATGCACTATAATAGTCCCGTATTACAGTGCAGTCGGTCCGACAGGCAGGCCAAAACATTCTGCGGGAGGCAACAGCCAGGACATATCAGGCTTGGGGCCTTTCAGAATGCCAATGGCTGCCATGCCACGTATACTGCACTCATGATCACAGGACAGAGAGAGCTTCTTCTCTCTGTCTAACTGCTCAGATGCTGTGGTTGCAAATCTTTCCGACATTTGAGGGGTAAACTGCTGGGATTGGAGATCTCTCTGATCCTGGCAGTGAGAGCTGGGTGCCTTCTGTATAATGCATCCAGCACCTGCAAATAATGGCACGGGCTAATCTTCGGAGCCAGTGCCATCACAGTGTTCTACTATTAAGTACCAGCGCTCTGACACGCAATACTACTTTACAGAGCGGAAACGGGTTAAAACTATGGTGGTTATAGTAGCAGTGCGCCAACCGAAACTGCCAATGGCCCAATGAAGTAAATTTACCACATCTGTTTATATGGCATCAGAATATTCCTCAGTTAGGTACACAGATTGTGATCACTTACATCAGTCCATACCCCCAGAGGGACTCTCAACCCACTTTTCACTAAACCAGTTTCTTCCCAAATCGTTGGTTCTCTATTCTGTACTTACAGGCTTTAGAGATACTTTACAAAACTGGGAATGAAAGAAGGTCAGATATCGTTCAGATATCATTTTGACTACACATGATGCTTCTGGATTGTACAAAAAGAGTTTCTGAATAACCTTTTATACAAAATGACCTTAGGTAGAAGAAGCACTGTGTCTGGTCAGCATGGGAAGCGGTCCATCGTTAGAGCCCTGTAATTGGAGCCAGTTCTAAGAGGCCATGCATCTACTTAAAAATCTATAAACTGCTTGGAGCCTGGCTGACGTTTTAATGTTACTTCCCAAACGGCTTATAAAATTAAAGTGATTAAAGCCATAAACTGCTCCAGGCAATAGTTTGTAGTAAAATACAGACCTCATTTGACAGCATAAATCGTTCAATAATGTTTAGTGACCTAGTAGTCCCTTCCATTTCTGTGCACTGATGTAATCTCAGTGGTTATTAGCACTTCCAATGGAAAATCATAGTATTTCAAGAGAAGTACGCATCACATTCAGCAGTAAAAGGAAACCCACTTCAAATATGCAAACTGTATACAATACCATAAAAAGGTTTACAGAGCATCTGTCAGCATGATCAACCCTATTAAATCAGGCAGGCTGCCTGTTAAACGATTCTTCCGTGATTGAAATCAGTGGCTGTTTTGTAGTGAAATCTGCACTTCATTAGCAAAGAAGTTGCAATCAAAGTACTTGGAGCACCAATGGGCAGGCCTATCCCCTCAGAGCACCTCTTCACCACCTCCTTTTCTCCTCAGCCACTCCTCTTCTTGAGTGGCAGGGCCTGTCACCCTCACTTGTCTTTCCGTTTGGCTCTGTAATCCCACACATGGTGCATGTGCAGTTGGGCTCTCAGCAGGCTTTCTCCGATGCCAAGATCTGAACTGGACATGTGCTGATCCAATTAGGACTACATACTGATGGTGCCTGGAACACTGTGGTGGAGACGAGAACAGGTGTCTAGGTGTATACGTGTTTGAGTGCCCCATCGGAAAGGCGGATTAAGGTACCATAAGCCACTGTGGATTTCCAGAGTCAAGATCTCATTTCCAATTCACACATAAGGTTTAGGAGTAGTGTTCCTAAAAAATCTTAATGACCTAGAGCAACATCCTGCCCTTTTTTTGGCTTTTAGAAAAGAGCCTCGAAAGTGCAATGTGTGGGTCTGGTCTAAAAGAGCTTCTGGGTACAGGGAAATGGCAAAACTTAGCTGGTCAACAGGTGAATCATGAGGAGCAAATATCTGGAAGCCACCTAGGGTCTTAAAAGCTCCTTAAATCTTTGGTGTCAGAGCAATTCCTACAGATTTCTTGTGAGCGACCTTACTTATCATAATATAGCATTCCTTAAATAATTCAAGTAAAGTAATGTGCTGACTGGAAGCTTATGCAGAAAAGAATCTGTTCTCTTAAAAGGCATTATACTTGCATAGGCAGGCACAAATTAGGTTTCATGGAAATGGTGTACATTTCTCAATCTGATTATTTTCCCTGCAGTATAAGTCAACACATTTCAGCAACGTACCTTTACTATATAACGTGGTAATAATGGAATTATTGTGACAAAGGTAGCATTTCAAGCGCCAAACCAAACCGTAGAAAGCAATTACTTACGGCAGGACAGTTACCAGACACGTGGAAAGCAGCGCTCGGGATTCTAAACAGATTTTGGTTGAGAGATTTGGACGACAGATGCTTTCTTTCGGAACAGCACCGCACCCGTCCAGGTTTCTTTTTCTTTCTTTTTTTTGGTAATTCAGCTCAATGCTCCTGAAGTGAATAGGGATGAGCATCAACACTACGTGCAACCTGTGGACAGGTATGGCGCCATGTTTGCACTGACCGAATGCCAGTTTCCACTGCGCAGTCACTAGCATACTTGCCAACAGTCCCAAATTTCACAGCGGCAGTGCTGCTGACCCGACCACAAACGCAGTGTTTCTGATAATTTTTTAAAACAGATTATAAGCAACTACATTTTTACAGAATATTTTTCTTTAGAGTATTGTGTTGAGCATCATTACATACTTCAGACCCCAGAATATAGAGCGTTCCTCATGCAACTGAAGGGTTAACCCATTTTCTCCAATAATTTCTTTGAATGCCGCCTTCCATCCAGATGTCCTCATTACGACCTGAATGCGCTTCTTTTATTGCACTCCGCTAGTCACATTTGCAGCGCAATCCGCACTAATTATGAGCAGGATGATTTACTCTTATGACTTCTGGAAACGGCAATCTCAGTATGTGGCTGGAGATGTACCTCGAACAATTATTAATGACGACCAGGCTTATTTGTACTGAGGTTAATTAAATAGGCAGGAAGGAAAAGCAAAGGCTGCTTACAAACGTGCAATCACAATGCCAAACTAATATACCAGCTAATCCACAGCACTGTACCACATTAATGCTGTGCTATGTATTCATTTATATAGCACCAACATATTCTGCAGCACTGTACAGAGATTGTCCTCTCGCACATCAGTACCAGTCCCCGCTGGCACTCTCAATCCAAATTCCCTAGCAGTATGTCCTTGTGGGAGGAAACCCAGGGAGAACATACAAACTCCATGCAGTACAACCTTGGGAATTACTCTATGTCCACTACTTTATATCTGTAGTACCTTATTTATACATTAGCCATAGGGTTTCATAATATGACATTACCATTTTGGGTTCACATCTTGTTGTAGTGTGCAGGGGGGGCCAAAACAGGTCAACGTTCAGAAAACTGGGGTGCTACCAGATTTTTGGTTGACCAAGGTCTGGCCTCCATGGTCACTTGAGATGCTGGATGGTTGTAAAACGATTATTGCTAATAAGGATTATTAATAATAGGCACTTAAACCAATAAAATGACTGGCCTTGTTTTCAATTTTTTTGGGGCTAATAGTTAGCTTCTTAGTGTGTTTTTCAATTGACCATGGTCACTAACTGTCTCAGTGGTGTAGTGGGACTTACTACATTGCTGCTGCTCATAACCATTAACAGGGTGCCCAGGATTATGGAAGAAAAAAAAAAAAAGAGAGTTGGCATTTTCCCCAGAAATCCCATCACTTGAGTACATAGTATTCCTACCCATCTCTCTTTAATTCAACAGGTCTGAATTATACTATCAGATACAGCCCATGGATGATCCTCTTAGCAAAATGCTTGGTCACTTTCTTCACTTCACCCAGCCGTTTTGCTGAAATCTGCATTGAACAGCTCCAGCGCAAGCAGAGCACTGTTGCTGTTCAAATACTGAGCATGCGCCCAAATAAGGCATTAACAAGGCTACGATTTAGCTGCCAGAAAAAGCACTTCATTTTTGACTATTTCAGAAAACTGGCGTAAAAAATTAAATGTGCCTGCCCCCTTCCCAAAAAGTGGCGAGGGCGGCCTAGAAACTCCATTTGTGACTATATTTAGTCGTAGTGGTGGTTAAAAAGTCGCAAACATATGGTGACATGGTAACTTTTTTTTTGCCAGAAAACTGGCACAGGGGGGTAAATGAATTCTGGTTTTTTTTTGTCATTACATAGACATAGTGAGATCTGCAATCACAACCAGGGACGGTTATGAGCAGCAAATGCTGATAACCCGCTGAGGATATTTTGTTTTCTCTTGTGCTTTGTTGCCTGGATTTCTGGTACAGTACATCTCAAGGGTTTAGAAACCAATACTCAATGTGCTTGTGCAGGTACATAATCTGTTTATGCCAATGGCTGAGGTAATCGTAGGACTGTGCAAGAAAAAACCTAAGACGAACTGCAATATCAATAACTCCAAATGTGTCAAGCACTGTATGAAAGAAATGGGGAAAGAAAATGGTATGTTTTTCTATATTTCATTTGTAGTCACTATTGTGGCCAGTGATCAGCCGCCACAGTCTAATGTCAGGGTGACTTATTATTACTGAAGCAATGCATGGGGACAAGGGAACAATCAGTAAAAGATTTGAGGGTTAGGGCAGTTTTACACAGGCTGACAGTGTGGGCAATTATTGGGAACCAACGTTCCCTGATGATTGCTTGCTTGCTCAAGTTACATGCAGCAATGACCAGAGTTGTATGGTGATGAATGATCCATTCCCCATTAATTGCGTGAAACCTTGGCACATGTTAAAGGGCCTTTAGTAAATAAGTTTCTTATCTAAGGCCTCATGCCCATGACAGTATGTGTTTTGTTGTCTGCAAACTGCAGATCCGCTACATATCGATGCAGTCCGTGTTGCATCCACATTTTTGGCGGACCTATTGACTTCAATGGGTCCGCAGTCCACATTTTGCGGACAAGTTCTAGCTCTTTGCAGAACAAACATAAGGATGCAGGCAGCACACAAAAACCAAGTGTTGCACATAATACAGATCATGCGCAATGAGTGATTTCTGACTTATAGTAACTTATACAAGATGGCTTCCAAACCTATTACAATATATATAACATTCCAGTTAACCTACTGTAAAGGCAATCTGCGCCAATTTCTTTGACATATATATACACACACACGACGTAATGTAATATACGCTTTGACTTAGGCACCTGACAACTGCAGGCAATTGGGCAAGACACAAATTCAGTTTAGGCGTATAGAACATGAAGGTCACATTGCTATTATATACCTTACTGTTCTGAAATCTGAATGAAATGCCTACAAGAAGTCCACAGGGAGATCACTGGCAGCATTGTTCTTTCTACTTAGTGGGGGGATAATTTAAGGGATTTTCCCAGATAAAAAGAGGTCGCTCTGCAAAAGTGAACTACGGCACATAAGGGAGCAATGCAATTAACCTGGGCCTCAGTTGTACTCAAGGTGTCAGCATCACTTCCATTCAGTTACTGGAACAGCCAGAGGATCTGCATTTTTACTAATTAAAACATTAAAATGGTGACCTATAAAAGGCTGATGCAAATATCCAGAGCATCTGTCATTTCTTTACTGCTGCTAATGACATGAAGGCTTACCGTACCTGTAACTGACACAGTGCGGGAGAACTTCTGCAGCGATCAGTGCCTCTGCTCTACCCCCAAATAAACCAAACCTCCTCCCTACTGAGCCTCAGAAAGATACAAGCAGCGCTGACATTATTTCAGCTACTGGTGCATGCCAGTAAGCACACATGGACACAGCTGATAGCGTGCCAAAGTGGTGCAGACACAGCAGGGCATAACTCAACAGCTCAGTGGTGCAAGTCCTCATGAGTAATAATGTGTTCCTCCACGCCGATCTCATGTATTGATTTTCTTAAAAGAGATTTCAAATTAGTTTGCACAATGTATCCTGCGCTTTGTGCTTTCCTTTTCATCATACTCGATGAGCACTTATTTAGTCTGAACTGCGGCACAAAGTGTTCCTAGGGTTCCTCATTATGGAAAAAGAATGTGAAGGAATAGTAAAAGCCCATCAATGGGTGCCATATAACAGATCTGTACAACACAGATCCATAACACTGCCATGTGTATAGAAACCCCCTCACTTGGCCGTACCTGTAAAGGGAAGGTTACCTACCGGCTTCCCCGAGCTGGCTCCCCACTCCTCCTCCCAACCTGCGATGCTCTGCTGTGCTTCTTCGCTGAAAACATCAGCGGTGACCGGATCTCCTTGCGTCATGTGACCATTTTTCATTACGCAAGGGGAGCCGGTCTCTGCCGCAGGAGATGCCAAACCGGATGTTTTCCGCCAGGGAGCCCAGCGGAGCATTGCAGGCCAGGAGGAGAAGGAGCATGGAGTCAGTGCCGGTAAGCAGGTAAGTAAGCTTCCCTCTACAGGTTTGGCCAAGTGGAGGTGGGGGCCACAACCCCTTTCAGAGAGTTTTCTAGTTTCTGGAAGATAAAAAGAACATAGCAGCAAAAGCTATAAAATAAAAAATTCACGATGCCAGAATATCAAAAGCCACATGCAGCAGCCATGCCTCAATCCAAGCCCTTAAGAGCATTAGTTTTTTTCCCTACAAATCTGTGCAGCTTTGCACTGCTTGTTTGTGTCTGAGCTCCTTTTTTGCAGTGATTTCATATTAATCCAATAGAAATGACTTACTTCAGAGACAGAGAATAGTCGTGCTTGCTCGTCTGACTGTTCCTTACAAGGTAACTGCATTCTTTGCACAACCTCAGCAAGTTCTCGGCATCTGTCCGGCTAATGGCCCCATGGTACCAACTGAAAACGCACATAATTCAAGGCAATAACATTATTATATATATACATATAAAAAAAAAAAAAAAAAAAAAAAAAAAAAAAAAAACACATAGAAGGTTAATAAAAGGTTCTAATAGATTTATATGTTAATACATTTTCAAGAGGTACAGCAAGGACTGTATTGGTGATATCCGGATGGCTACATTTCTAGAATTTGTGGAACATTTATGGTGCTAGTAATTGGGTCTATATGTGTTAAAACTGAGTTACATGGATTTATCACACTTATTGAATGGTATTTTTAGTAATTTCAATATTTATTCAGTAGTGGATAATGTACTCCTTACTCAGCTGGACTTAGGGTACTTTCACACTTGCGTTGGTGCGGATCCGTCTGTTTATTTGCACCTATAATGCAAACGTTTGTATCCGTTCAGAACGGATCCGTTTGCATTAGGTTTAAAGAAAAATGACAAAGTCCAAAACGGATCCGTTTTGAATTACATTGAAAGTCAATGGGGGACAGATCCGTTTTCAAATGCACCATATTGTCTCATTGAAAACAGATCCATCCCCATTGACTTACATTGTAATTAAAAATGGATACGTTAGGCTCCGCCTCTTCAGACGGACACCAAAATGCTGCATGCTGCGTTTTGGTGTCCGCCTCCAAAACGGAATAGAGGCGGAACGGAGCCTAACTGATGCATTCTGAACGGATCCTTATCCATTCAGAATGCATTGGGGATGAACTGATCCGTTTTGGACCGTTTGTGAGAGAACGGATTTCACAAACGGAATCCCAAACACTAGTGTGAAAGTACCCTTATTCTTTTCAAACCTCCATGCCTTAAATAAGAAACGTTTTATTTAAAGTAGAACTTACATTTGTTTCTCCAGTGAAACATTCGGGTCCACTCTTTCTCCTAAGATGCCACAGAGATCAGGACTGCCATGTTTTATAGGTTTAAAGCCACCTCCAGGGGCTCGTAGCTGTCTGCGTCTGTCACTTGATGGAGAAGGCGATGACTGTCTTTTTTCACTTCCATTAAACTGGGCTGCAAAAGATTAAAAGGATGACTATAAGCAACTAGTAAGGTCTACTCACAAAGACCCTGGCATAGACATTCTAGACCCCCTCGGCCAACAAATGCCCTGTCTATGAGCACCCATGTATGGCGAACCTTCTTTCCTGAGACCGCATAAATGAAAAGTGAAATGTTCCAGTATGAGAGGGAAACCGTATTTGCCAATTACTGACAATCAGCATTATATCAGTGGTTAACAGCTTCATGTCTACAGCCGGGAAATGGCAGTGTGCCACGGCTCAAAGGTTCAGAGGAAACAAAGCTCTTGGGTAATTATTAGTCTGAACTTTCACTGAGACAGAACTTTGTGTAGCAATAAAGTCTGACGACAAACCAATCACTCACAGTATTTTATCAGTGTGTACTGTATACAATTTCTGCACTCTAAATAGTGCCCTGGAGGCACTGCTAGATAATGTAAACCTGAGGATACCAGACAAAGTAAAAAAATCCACTAATTATAATAAGTGTTCATTTACACGTGCTGATAGTAATAACGTTTCAATGTCTATATCAGTCCACTAGGATATGTTCACATCTTACATTATTTCTACCACTCCAAGAACTTTTTTACTGTATAAATGACCAAATACTGAAACTGAGCTTGGGGCACAATCTGAAATTCGTTGGAGGGAAGGTCAGAAAACACTATTTGATTGAAATAACATTAGATGCTAGGAAGAGTAGTAGAGGCTTGGTTAGAAAATTACCCATAAGGAAAGGTCTTGATAGACATATATACTATATGGACAACAGCATTGGGCAGTGAGCACCTACACATTACACTTACAGAAGCTTTTATGGCTTCCCATTCTAAATCTATAGGCATTAATATGGAGTCAGACACGCTTTTCCAGCTAAAGCAGCTTCTACTATTCTGGGAAGGATTTTGGAGCGTGTCTGTGGGAGTTTTTTTGCCTATTCGTCCAGGAGAACATTTTTGAAGTCGACACTGATGCTGGATGAGAGGGCCTGGCTTACAATCTCTGTTCTAGTTCATCCCACCAAACTCATCCAACTATGCCTTTATGGACCTTGCTTTCAGCACTGGGGCAGATTCATACTGGGCCTTCCCCAAACTGTTTCCACAAAGTTGGAAGCATAGAATTGTCCAAAATGTCTTGTTATTCTGAAGGATTGAAATTTCCCTTCAATGGAACTAAGGGGCCTAGGTCAGGCCCTGACAAATAATTCCATATCATTATCCCTCCTCCACCAAACTTTACAGGGGGAACAATGCAGTCAGGCACTGCTCTCCAAACTCAGACTTATCCTATCAGACTGCCAGAAGCGCGTTTCATCATTCCACATAACACATTTGCAGAGCTCCATAGTCCAGTGGCAGTTTGCTTTACACCACGGCCCGTTATGGTTTCCAAATTCCGTTATGGTCCATAATTACAAAATCCATAACGGGATTCTGCGATGACCCGAACCCCAACTTCGGATGCCGAACTTAAAACACAAGTTCGCTCAACCCTAGTCCTGACTCTACCAAGACAATAGCTTGACAGTATTACATTTTAACTTGATATTTGGTGGAAAAGTACTATTAGGCCCTATTCACACGTCCGCAATGTTCGTCCGCACCTGTTACGAAAATCTGCGGAACGGGTGCGGACCCATTCATTTTGAATGGTGATGTGATGGATGCGGAGAGCACAAACTGTGCTCTCCGCATCCGCATTTGCGGAGCGCGCCGCTGATCTTCTGGCCGGCGGCTCAGCAATAATATAGAGCATGTCCTATTCTTGCCCGCAATTGCGGACAAGTATAGGCATCTCTATGGGGCTAGCGGCAACACACTACGGACGTGTGAATAGGCCTTAAAGGGGTATTACTACTTAAAAATGTATGGCATGTCCACAGGATACGCAATAAATGCATGGTAGATGCTGGTGCCACCTCTTACCTGAGCCTACGTCTATTACAGTAGTTCCAGACCAATCTGGTGATGGAGCCACCACATCCAGGTAGAGAAGGAATGGACAAGTGGACGCACATGTGCGCAGCTCTCTCCATTTACTTCTATGGGAGTCAAGGAAACAGCTGAGCATGCTGTGGAATTTTATTTGGCTTTGTCCTGGCCTTTAATTCTCTCATACAGAGGTTCAATTTGCTTAAAACTGCATATCCACTAATACAGAAGATGAAAGGAACAAAACAAAATCCTTAATGATTTTTTTTGTATACAGAGCGCCTCTTCAGTATCTGCCAATGGTTACTGAAAACTGAAGCCAAAAGGTACACATAGCATAGACACAGACCATGTGGTGACTACAGGGCCCTTGAATGGATCAGCTCTGGTTGCCCCATTCTGTTTGCTACTGTGTAGCAGGACTTCCCTCTCCATTGGAACCACAATATTAGAAAGTGAGGAACAACAAGAAAGTGAGGAACTGGCCCAAGTGTCATGGAAGGGGTGAGGTGAAAAATACTCAACACTTCTGTCCAGATTGGAAAAACCGGGCATTCATTTGTATATGCTCCACTGCCTGAACCGTAACTATAAGGTGCCACCAAATGTGCCACTAAGGTAATTGGAATCAAAGCAGGGGGAGCAGAACATAGGACTCTGTTTCATGGTTAGGATTGTATCGTAAAATACAAGATAATCTCAGCTCATAAACTGGACTTCGAATGCATTAGCATCTTTCATTAGGATGCTGTACTTTATAATTTACTTTATGAGGTCTGTGTTTACTTTTGTCCTGATTTAATAATCTGGCAAACTAGCTTCTTCCTGTAAAAAATATGTATATCATTACTAATGTAGACCACGTAATGTGCAACAGCCTCCAGGGAGCCGTACCGGCATATTACTCAGTGCTAGCTTTGTACAGTGATTACACAATTATTAAGAAAAGTGGGAGATCAAGAATGAATATATTTACTCCTCATGGCCTTCGGTATCTAAATAGATCAATGCGGAGAGAATATTTCTACTTTACATCCCATTTCTTTGAGAAGCTAAGGGAGGGGCTTTACATGAGTAAATTCAGAAGTCTGGGTTGCCATAATCTGCGCCAAATTTATAAAATATCGTGTGATATTTTATAAACTTGGTACATCTTTAAGTCTAACACTTATGCCACTCCTTCACTGGAGCGCAGCTCGACAGGCTAACCACACCCAATTTCCTACTCTACTGGAGTGAGTAGTGTAAAAATGCTAAATGTTGCCAACTGATTGCAAAAAAAAAAAAAAAATCGTAAAACCATATTTTGTGACTTTTTGAAGACAACATTCTGGGGTGATTGATAAATTTCGCCCTAACTGTATTATTCATAAAGGGAAGTAAAAACAGGAGTTTTCCATTGTTATTTCTTAAGAGCGAAGCCTTCAGATCCCTAATGAATAATTTCCAAATCATTTTTCCAATGTACTACATTTTCCAGGCAGCATTCAACGTTTAGAAACATTATTCATGACGATCCACGCACATTTACAACTTCTGCATTTCTCAGGGGGGAACGGCCCTACAACCCCCAGGTAAGCATTCCTGACACATTGATCACAATCACTTTCTCCAAGACTGTATGAACAATACAAGCAAACCCATGATTTTTACATCAGGGCAGATTCCATATAGTGTTGTGTCAGCACTGTAACGCAAAAAAGATTACGGCACTCTTGTTCTGGCGGTTTCCTTTCTTTATTTCACCAAAAGTGTAGCAACGTTTCAACCATAAGTTCTTCATCAAGCTTGATAAAGACCTTATGGTTGAAACGTTGCTACACTTTTGGTGAAATAAAGAAAAGAAACCGCCAGAACAAGAGTGCCGTAATCTTTTTTGCGTTACACTGTATGGACTGAGGACCCATGGGCCGGGAGATGACATTACAGGCACCACCACTGAATGATCATCTGTTAAGGAACTGTGAGTAGTGCTGCCTGAACCGTTGCGTTGTGTCAGCACTGCTATATATTTGACCAAATGTACTTATTACTCTTTGTGATGGTACATCACGTTTACTTCAGCATTATAATGCTGACTTTATGTTTCCTATATCTAAGATATGGTAAGATTCTACTGGAGTGCCATCCTTTTATAATGCTATGTGTACTAGCACAAGAATCGTCTATCACAGCCTGGTTAATAACACAGGAGTCGTGATGACTATATCTGCTTGGCTACACGTCTACAGGATGCCGCCATCCTCATAGAAGACACTGGAGAAAGACTTCATTGAAGATGGAAGCCAATGAAGTGGCCAGCCCCTCTGGAAGAAGATCCATTGCTTCGAGATACATGTACTTGAGAGTCAACACCCCGGAGGAACACTCATCAGGAGGAGGATATAGAGCTTAGTTGCACCTTGTAGTCAGTAGGTTGATTTCATCCAGGAACTAGGTTATAAATCATTTGCTATGTATTCCACAGAACTGGATTGTGGCCCATTTTCCTGTGTTGAAAAGTTCTCCCTGGAGTTCTGTGTTAAAATGCAATAAAGTTTATTTGAGCTGTTCCCTCATCACTTGTTCTGTTGGTTGTTCACAAGAGATTTTTGTCCCACATTTAGTGCATACATATGACATATGCGTTAAACAGATGCCCCTGAGGGATGCCATACAATAGCATCTGTCAAAGGGTCTACTGTAAAAGAACATATCTGTTTAATGTATACATTTATTGCTGAGCTCTGCAGGATGGAAAAGCCCAGCATATAGATTACAGATGGGACAAAAACTTGACATGCACACAGCCTAAGAATCAAACACACCCAGACAATCTTATCAGTTCACTTTGGTTTTTATTCCAGTAGAGGTTCCTTTAATTCCTTACATCACACAACCACCAATTAGCCAATCCCTGTTTCCAGAATTAGAATATATATATATATATATATATATATATATACACACACACTTACACTCACACACACAGACACACCTGTTAATTGGGATAAAAACCCAGGAAATCATGTAGAGAACATAAAAATAAAATAAAAATAGCATATGGTAGCATGGACACTGGTACAGCACAGAAGAAGGCCGGTGTCACTCAGACATTGCTCATTTATGGGAAGAAGTACCGCAGTTTGCAGTGTTTGCAAGCAGTTGTATAAAACTAACACTTCTCACTGCAGAATAATACATTCGGGTATACGTTAACCATACACAAAGCTTTAAAGTGACTAGGATCATATTCAGCTGTTATCTGCTTCTGCACACAAACCCCCATGGAGCTTACCCCACATGGCATAACTAAATGCACACATTCTGCTAAGTGTTGAGAAAACATAACATTTCAGTATAAGGAACTAGAGATAAAAGCAAGTAAAATATTGAAAAAATTAAATAAAAATATTAAAGTGATTACTGTGTAGGGATGAAGGTCATGGGCGTAGGAAGCCCCAAAAATCTGGGGGGGGACAGCACTTATGGGGCCCGTGTCCCTGCCCACCCTCAAGCCACGCCCACACATTTTCCCGCCCCCCCCAAGTGCCAAAAATCTTTCTCTCCCCCCCCCCCTCCCTTATGGGCCAGTGGGTCCAGTTTAAAAAAAAAAACACACACACACACACACACAAAACAAGACACTTATACTTACCTCCATCCGTCACAGCGATGCGATGCAGGCCTCTTCCGGCCTGTGTCCCGCGCTGCACGGCTCACAGACGGCGCGATGACGTCATCGCGCCGCCTGTACCAACATCTGATAGGCTGCCAGTACTAGGCCTGTAGCCTATCAGAGGAGCAGGGAAGGGAGACGCCTCTCCCTCTCCTGCTCCGCAGCACAGCCATCTGTATCGCTTTCCTGGGGACGGCGATACAGATAACTGTGGAGATGAACGCTTCCACAATGGAAGCGTTCATCTCCCTGTGCCCCGCCACCGCCGCACACATTGTGCTGCCGCTGGGGGGGATTTTTACATACCTGTCCCCCCCCCATTATTTCCTGGGGGGGATTCGCCCCCCCCGTTTCCTACGCCCGTGATGAAGGTGACCCTATGCAATGAAGAATATTTTTAATTGGCCAACATAAGTGAAAAGGCTGTTAAGATGTGGTAAATGGTTCAAAGAAAATACTGAGCATTTAGGCACAATAACTTGGTCTTAGTCTTGACTAGAGTTGTTTCGATAGCAAAATTTGGATTCGGTATCGATACCATAAAAAAGTATTGCGATAATCGATACCCCGCAAAAAAAATTAAACTGAAAAAAAATCAGCGTGCATTCCACATTTTATGAAACCGCCGGCTCATAATAGAACAGTCCTATCCTATTTTTTGGGGGGACAAGGAGACTAAAAGAAAATGGCGAATCGTGCATTTTTTTATTTTTTCTTCTTTTACGGCGTTCACCGCATAAAAGAGGATTTTTTAATAGTTTGGACTTTTGAGACGCGGCGATATGTAATATTTTATTTACTTATTGTTTATATATTTTATATGTAAAATTGGTAAATGGGGTGATTTATACTTAATATTTTGGTGTACTTTTTTTTTTTTTTTACAGTTTATTTATTAACTGAGGGCTAGAACCTGGGATCTTTTTATCCTATTCACCCTAATAGAGCTCTATCAGGGTGCATAGGATATCACACTCTCCCTGCTGCCCTGGGCACACAGCAGCAGGGAGCTTACCATGGCAGACAGGACTTCAGTAGCGCCCTGGTTGCCATGGTAACCGATCGGAGCCCCAGCATTACACTGCTGGGGCTCCGATCAAAAGAAAGGAGGTGAGGGGACCCTGCGGCCACTGCCACCAATGATATTAATACTGAAGTGGGGGGGGGGGGGGAGGAAAGAGGTGGGATGATTGAGGGCGCACTGGCAACCAATAATGTATTTTAATATTGGGGACAGGGGGCACATTGGCCACTAATGTTTTAATACTGGGGAGGGGGGCACACTGGCCACCAATGACTAGTAACGTTTCATATATAAATACAGGCAGAAGAAACACGCTGGCCGCCACCTGCCTGTGACTTGGTGAGCAGCACTGCCTTCTTAAAACAGCTGATTAGCAGGGGTCCCAGGTATCAGACCCCCACCGATCAGATACTGATGATCTCGGAAAACCCTTTTAACTTTACGTATGGAGACCAATCGGCACACACTCACACAAATGCTACTTCGATATTTGTTGGTAGGCAGTGGCCTACACTCATGGACTTTGAGGGATTTGTTTTCACTGTTCTTAGGATGAGGACTCTAGCTTTTGGTAAAGCATTATTTTATTTACTTGTCCTTGTCTATATGCCATGTACATTTACATCTACCGTACGTGAGTAGATAATTTATACCTGTGTGTATGTAAACATAGTAACATAGTATATAAGACCGAAAAAAAACACCGTCCTACGGTCCAGATGAGGACTTTGGGAGATCTCTGGAATGGCAGTGGTCAAGGTATGTCGAATATTGTGGAGATCTAAAGCACCACAACTAAAGGAAACGGGCGATTTTGGTTTCTTGGTGCTATATCGTGAAACTATGGGAGCACTTTTTACTTCGTTCACACAGGGTTAACATAAAAACAAGTAAAATGTCTAACAATTGCTAATGACATAAAACACTTGGATTGAAAGTGGTCATAAGAGACTGTGCCATTTGGAGCTTTCACAAACAATGGAGATGTTTAACATATAAGCGCACGAGCCCCATCAAGAGAATGATAGTGGAGCCTGAGCAAGGCTTGTACGAGAGGATTAGATTTAATTATATCTGTTTCCAACTGCATGGAAAGGTTATTAAAAGCCAATTACCTCTTCTGAATGCAGTGAAGCAAGCAGAGGCCATCCCAACGTCCTCCCTGCACTACTTAATACTCAAATTAACTGCATTTTAATTCTTCATGATAACTTCCCCTCATGAGAGAAAAATCAGGAGGAGGCAAAATACAGAGCAATTTTCTGAGGAAGAAAAGATAACATAGCAAGTTTGTTTGATTTCCAAAAGCACATGTATAGGTGGCCGGTAAAATCACACACTGCTTCTCATTCCAACAAGATACCAGAGAACCAGGAACCCTTAAGTGCTGACACACGGTCAGGTTTTTTGATGCGGTTTTTGAAGCCAAAACCAAGAGTGGATTGAAAAAGTGGAGAAGATACTGCCCTGAATACGTTCTCTCCCGTTACGGTCCACACCTGATTTTGGCTTCAAAAACTGCATCAAAATGCCTGAACGTGTGTCAGCACCCTTAGATATCAGAAATTATTTCCCGGATATTGATAAAGAGAACTGCTGAAACACAACTGATCTTCTGTCCCTAGAATGGATCAGTGTCCATCAGTGTGTGTACAGAGTAGACTGTTGGCAGATACCAAGACTATGGGAACTTTCGACCGACTAGATCGGCTTTCTAAGGGAACGACCACACGGTCAGATTTCCCAATTCAGTTTTGGAAGCCAAAATCTGGAGTGAATCACAAAAAGAGAGAAAGAATAAAGGACAGATACAAGTTCTCTTTTTAACGCATTTCTGGTTTTAGCTTCCAAAATCGCATCGGGAAACCTGAACGTGTGGTTGTACCCTACGCAGTAAAGATGATCAGTAATCTTAAAGGGGTTATCTGGCAAATGATAATAATGACCTATCTTATCAGCTATTTCCCGGCAGCTTACCGACCACAGCACCGTACATTGTATAGTGGCTGTGCTTGGTAATGCAGCTCAGCACCATTCACTTGAATGGGACTCTGCTGCACCTAGGCCACATGACCGGTGCACGGCCTAGGAAGAGGCCTCTCCTATCAGCTGATTCATGGGGGTCCCGGCATTCGGACCCGTACCAATCCAATATTGACGACCTATCCAGAGGATAGGTCATCAATATCTTTTCCCAGTTAACCCCTTTCATTTCTTCTGTTCTCCAAGATGATGTGTGCTTGTGGACCAGTTGCTCATCCCACTTTCCTGTACACTTTACTTACTGGGGGTGCTATTACCATGTGGCATTTTTTTAAGCTACGTTCTGGCTGAATCCCTATAAGCTGGCAGTTGCTTAACGTGTACAGCAGCGATAGACAGCCTGTTAAATAGATCTGGCCTTTTGCCATAATTTATTGGCATAGGAGTTCCCATTGTGTTCTGATATCCTTCCCAACATACTTGTGCAAACACGTCGTAGCCAAAGGACATTTATCAGAACGTGCACAGAATGGCTACAGCACAAGAACTGGTGGGGTCCTCTCACGTCGCCCATAACTGGGCAGTAAATGGACTTTACGTATGCCAGATCGCAAGCACAACAAATGTCATGAAGTGTGACAGGAGCAGAGTATTGCATCAGGCTGCAAATCTGATAAAACTCTGCTCTCCTGTGGCAGCGCATTCATTCTTACCTTCTACTTTCATTACTAAGTAACGCCTTTTTCGTCACATGCACCCTCAAGTTTTTTTTTTTTTTTTTTTTTTTTAAGTACTGCAGAAAATGTTGCCACTATATAAAGATTATTATTATTAAAACCTGGTCAAGGCAGCTATAAATGTGACAGAATTCAATAGATATTTGAAGTATTGGTGATACCTAAAAAGGGTGTTTCCTTTTTAGGTACCTTTCTTTTTTGGGATGTAAAAAAAACTGTATGACATTCATGCTTTTTTTTTTTTTTCAGAGTGGCATTTTGTAGTCACACGTTTTGTTTGTGTCTTCTTCTATGGAGAACTCTATGGGAATCCACCTGAAGAAATGCCACCCCCAAAGCATGCTCCATTTCCAAAAATGCCTCAAAACGCCACTAGAAAAAAAAAAATTCAGTTTCTTATATTTCCAATTGGCCAACACGTTACATCTGGCAGTGTTTTTTTTTTCCCTAAAAGTTGACAAAAAAGGGGCATTTTTGAAAATAATATCTAGGGGCACATTTATTAAGACTGGCCTATAGCTGTCCGGTGGTTCGCTGAAGATACGAAGAGGCACCAACTTCTACATAACTTCAGCGGATCCACCACCCATTTCAAATGTAAGGCAGCTTCCTTGTCGTCTTACACTTAGACAATTTTCCACTCCGTAGAGAATAATGAATGAGACGGGCCCCCGCCACGCCCTCCTTCTTTAGACCTGGTGTGAGCGGGGAAGAAGTCGCAGATTCTGCCACGACATATATCTGGTAATAAATGACCCCCCTAGTCTGCAACTACCCTTCGAAAAGTTGGTTGAATGTGGAAATGAAACAACAGATATAGAAATAAAACATGAGTACATGCTAGAAACGGGTGACGTCTTGCTCCCCTTTGGCGGTGTATCTTAAGAAGACTTCCTGTAGGTGATGCTCATCTGTATAGGGAGGGCGGTGGAGTGGCAGACTGACCTCAGCCGTGTACCTTACATATTCATAAAGCTCGTGGGCAGCGGCAGGGTAGTATACAAATGTCCTGTGCATATATTTCAGCACCCATTATAAGCATAAGCTTGTAAGGCAAAGTGACAAGGCAGCTGTAGAAAACCGCCGAGTATCTGCCCTTCCCTTCTCATATCCTGAGATGGCAGGTGTTTTACATACAAACAGCAGAGAGTTGAAAACTCGGCCCCAGGCTTTTCATTATATAATCATATAAAAGCTTTTGCATGTCACTCCGCTTCCGGCGGCCGCAGGCAAGGAAGTGGCCCGTAACTGCAGCTCAGCAGCAGACACTATGAAACAAATACAAACACAGAGGAATTAAACTAAATGCCAACGTGAGTGCCAATAAACTGCCGTACAACAACCCGAGTGTCAACAGCGAGGAGATTTCCATCACTATGAATGGTACCTGTATAACAATGCTGCCCAAAAGGCTGCCAACATTCCCAAGCAAGCTGTCAATCACCCCCATCCCGTTCCAGTGGATTTACGCTTACCGGTTAAAAAAAAATTCATGGTGAAGGCTGCAAAAATGATTGGAACGACACAATTACGTGCACGGTCTACACTCGATGGAGAGGATTACTGAAATAATAACGCATTTAGAGGCATCTCATCTCTTGTGTAAACTTATTGGACAAAACGTGAAAAAATCTAAAATGCAAGGCACCAGAGATTCTATAAAAACCCACCTTTTTACGGCGGTCATACTAAAAGGTGATGTTTCGGCGTATGGTTTGATTGGCTGAAACATTACCTTTTGATATGACGGACAACTTTCAGTTCTGGATTTCCTGCAGTTCAGTGGAGGGTTGCTAAATTCGGAGAGCAGGTTGTGCAATGGGACCTAGTCACACACAGAAGGAATACATCTGGCTGCAACGCTCTGCAGACTCTAATGTGTGAGTTGTTCCAGTAGAAATACTTGCTATCCAGATGTGGATTGCTTTTTCGTTGTGTATTTGGCTCAGGTGGCCACAGTAGAGATTAGGAGGCAATTTTAGCCACTTTTGGGCACTATTTTTGCAGCTTCTGACAATCCAACCTCGTGACAACCAAAAGTCCAGACTAAACCCCCTGTATTTGAATTACAGAAAGGGGTAAGGACATGCGAGGGGCCGCTGACTGACCGATCCAATGGCACCTCCTGTTACTAGAGTAGAAAGCAGAGCAGGTCATGAAGGACACGGTGTGCGGTATAATAGGGGCTTTTTGCTTAGTTCATTTTTCACTGTGAGATTTATCTAAACTGGTGCAAAGGAAAACTGGCTTAGTGGCCCATAGCAACCAATCAGATTCCACCTTTCATTTCCCATTACCTACCATTACCTTAGTTTGCTGTGAGCATTAAAATTTGGAACAATTCTGGGGTCACTGACATCAAGTCTGGAAGTACTGAAAAATGTCTAGGATGGCAGCTAGCCATTATTGTGATTGAAAAGGCAGGTAACGTGGCATTTTTCTTTAACCTGTCCTTAAAGGGGTTGTCTCATGAAGACAACCCGGTCCACAATACTGCTCCGATCTCTCTTCTTATCAACATTCTGTAGACAGGGGGCTCATGATCACTGCAGCCAATCACTGGCTGCAGTAATGACCTGCTACCTGTGCAGCACGTGACCCAGTGTTGTTTTGCATGGGCAGCCAGTGATTGGCTGCAGCAGTCACATGCTCCTTATCAACAGTATGGTGATCCCCAGAGAGGAACTGCAGAGCTGGCAGTAGAGCAGGAACCCATCATCGGGGACCAGGTAAGCATGATCTCCATCACAAGTCCGGCCATTCTCTGAAGTCTGAAAAAAGTTGGATGACCCTTTTAATATCCTAATTATGTGTATGGCAAAATAGCCTGACACAGAAAATATATTATAAATTTGAATAGCCAGGGGGGGGGGTCACAGTTTACCTGTATGTTCCTGATGGCATCCCTGCCCATCCATATGCCCTATGAAGACAGGTTGACACCACAGAGGGGGTTTCCTCACTCAGAACAATCTTCTATGGCTTGACTGAGAGCCGCACTGTACGACTCAAGCTGTCCTTGTACTACATGGACAGCCTATCCACAAAATGACCACTACATTCCCCTTGCAGCTATTACTGTAGGAGAAATCCCTGGCTGGTCATTGCTTCTGCCAGCTAAATCCCATGATCTCCCCAGGGCCGGTGTTCTGTCTGTGAGGAGACAACCCCTTTAATGGAAGAATTCATGGAATTTCTATAAATCGGACTGTATTTGCATACTGGTTGCTGATACCGTATATGAAATACACAAAGTGAGATATCTATCTATGTACAAGAGCATTGAAAGAAATTCCTAAAAACGTCTGACATACTGCAGCTTGAAGAAAGCATAGCATGGACAACAAACCTAGGTGCTCTTAACTTCTGCATGGGTGGCACTTTTTTTTTTCCTGCGGCATCTTTTTGTGCTGTAGGTATGAACATGCACAATATTTAACCCTGTACGAGGTTCGTATCTGCCCCATGGTCTGCCAGAGAGTTCACCGTTTTTGCCTACTTAGAGAATTTGCTAAACTAAAAATTTGAGATCAGCATGGCTTTCCCCAGCATTAATTCTTCCTGTTCCGGAGTAAATACGATAATATATTTGCAGCAGGGTGACACAGAAGCCAGACTGCAGCAAATGAAGCGGGCGATAATCAATTGATTGTGTGTGTTGGGCAAAGAGGGTGGCAATCACCTAATCATGCAGATGACAGGGTGGACCGTGTTATGATTAGAGAAACAGATGCTGAACTAGCTGGAGTCTGGGGGCCCCCGTCGGCTGGATCCTGGGTGGTCTGGTAGACTAATTAAACACACAATATTGTGCTGCTATGATTGGGAAATGGTGATGATGTGACATTCATAAACAGGATGGGGGAAATTGGACGCAGAGGGGACTGCTGGCCTTCGTCAAAGGCCGTTTATATGCTCAGCAACTTGAGAAACGAAAACATTTACTTTGAACTTCCCTTAACACCATAATATAGGATTACACAGATTACTCACAGGTCAGACACAACACGGGGTGGGAGCAGCAGGCCGACCTCTCTACAACACGTGCTCCCGTCTATAAACTACAGAGAAATCTAGCGCCAATGTCCAGAGATGGGGAGGGGCAGGTACCTGCTAAGGCTGGCAATGCTTTGTTCCATTCCCATGGCTGGTCGTACTCGTCCGCGGGTCGGTCATCATCCTGAGGCAACTTGCTTTCTCGCAGTCTCAGGCCGACAAGGCTTTCAGAATCGGACTCCACTCCATTACACTCTGGCTCATATGGCGTGTCATACAACTGGATGCTTTTCTGGGGCTGCTTTTGACTTTCCTGTTTTTGAATATCTATACAAAAAAAGAAAATTTCCTGTTAGCTATACAGTAAAATGAAATACAGTGAAACCTTTCCAAAAAAACCCCCCCGCGCAGCGGTATTTGTCCACATGATTTTCAGCTGGATCTCCACTGCTCCCCATTGTTAAAGGGGCGTTCAGGGCGAACCCAGAGAAATCCCTGCTAGAGTGAAGCTAGTATTTTCCTGGACATGGATATTTTTACATACAGATTGCAGCCGTTGTCCTGAACCAAGCCACTGCCCTTACGTGGATGCATTTTTTATTACAGTCACCGTCCTGGGACAGGCTATCCACTAGTCACTACGTAACTAGACAGATTTCCACTTCAGGACTTCCAGAAAATGGAAACACAATCCGCAAAGGAGCTGTAACAGTAGCTGGTTCACGTTTTCAGATCACACAATTTTTCTTGGTTGTAAGCTATGGGGTATATTTAAGTGAATTAATCTCACAACACTGGGAAGCAGCTCCTTGACCCCCACTAGAAAAAATGAATTCCACCAGAAGAAGCCATTTCTGCTGGTTTATTGATGGATCAGTCTCTGTATACCTTTGGTCAGGGATAAGCAATCTCCGGAACGTCACCTCTGGATAAACCACGGCTCCCAGCATGCAGGCAGTTTCGCCACAGCTAGAGTGCCAGGCGGTTGGTGACCGCTGCCCTAGGTCAATGTAGACCTTGTAAAAAAAGATGGGCACCAACAGTGACTAAAGCAGACATAATTTCAGCCTTATGCACACCATGATTCCATCTACTAGAATATATACAATGTAGTATGTGCAGTTACATGCACGGTGTCCTCCACATGGGGGGTGGGATAGTCATGACATTCAGGATTAGCACTGATAGTAGAGGTATGGGATAAGAATAGCATGGGTAGGAACCCTCCTGTTTTTTTTTTTAATGGGGTTAGATAAAAGTATCTCATGGAATGTCCAGAGTTATATGTTTCAATAATACCGCCTCACCAGAGACATGTGCGCTTGACAGTGGAACTTCATAGTCTTGGTCCCATCTTCCTAGGGGCCCACATTCTTGAGAAAATGCATGTTTTATAATACGCAAATTAGGCCCTAGAGGCAACAAGGCGCTGCCATTGCACCCAGAGGCCCTACTTATTGCCCTTCAAGCCACGCCACCACCACTGACTGACAGGACCAGGCAGTGAAGATATATTCACGCGACCAGGCAGAGAAGACGTACTCATGCCTGGTGCTGAAGTCTCGAGGGAGCTCATTCAGCGCACACGCTGTACAGGGATGGAGCAAGACTTCAGGGCCAGGGGTAAGTACCACTTCATTCCCTGACCAGGGCATCTAATAAGATGGGACCAAGACCATGATGTTCAACTGTCAAGTGCACATGTCTCAGGTGAGATGACAGAACCCCTTTAAACAATAGAACCAAAACGTTTGCTATAGTCAATGCTTTAAAGGAGAGAGGTACCAGCTATAGCTTGCTTACAAGAAAGACGCTTTAGGTGAATGATGTGATTTTTCACTATTTAATTGGGTGGGAAACCATTTTATTTAAGATGTTACCATAATAGGTAATAATGCTAAATTTCACTTATTTGATAGGGTAAATTGATTCTAGAGGCGATTTATTTTTCTACATTGTTTTATTATTGGCTAAATTTATATTCCACCACCTGGTAACATCAATTTCCTTGTGTGCTTTCAGGAATTTTTACATCATAGGGGAAAAGTCCCCTTTTTTTGATAGGGAGCTTTAATATGGTATTTGATAAGATAGGATAGGATAAGATGATTAACGGATGGGACACCGTTTCAGATTACCTTGGTTAGGGAAATTATGTAAAGTCAGTTGGTTTCACTTTTGGAGAAAAGAAATCAAGGAGAGAAGGTATCTTCTTGTTTTTTGATTTCGTCTAGGATAGATGCGAGTTGGAGAAGCAAAGAAGAATTCAAACACTAAAGATAAAGGTTATGGAGCGAGAGGGATGGCACTTGATACAGAGACACGGGCAATTACTTGGGTGGAATTTAAATCCATATTTCTTAGACGCTGTTGATCAGTAGAGTAATATAGAGGTAGAATTGGGCCTCTTCCAGGAAAATTTTGGTACTTTATCGTTTAATGTAGTCTGAGATACCGGGAAGGCATTCCTCTGCTGCTTATTGATTAAAACGGATAAGAAAAAAAAAAAAAAAGTAGAGAAAAGAAAAATAAGGAGTGTTTACGGCTATGATTCTGGAAATGGAAAGGTAGTATATTGATTACCCCAAATGATGTAAATAGCCAAGACTGGATTAAAGCGCAGGAGGAGTATTTTAGAAGCTTGGGAGAAACAGTTTTCCTCAGGCCTAAATAACTCGATAGAAGGGGAAAGAATGGGTACACTGCTAGCTAATGCAACTTATAAAAAGCCATCAGGGTTCTTCTAGTATAAAGGACATGTTTAAGCTATTATAGGAAGTTGTATGAGAAAGGTTATTTGGAGAAACTCTTAGAACAATACCTGAATAATCACCTGCTGACTGTTCCACTGGAGCTTCAGAAGGTGGTGGACAACACAGCTCCAGGCTCAGGTGGGCTTTTATGGAGGTTTATCCCAGATACGGGTCTGTAGTTCTCCCTTTGCTTTTTAAAGTGTTGATGCCTTTAGTAAAAAGCGAGTTTCCTACCCCGATATTATTTTGATACCAAAACTGGATAAAGATATGGAAACAGTGCAGTCTTACAGACTTAGATCTCTGAAAGATTTTGACGTTAAGATCTAAGCTAAACTGGTGGTTTATAAAAAATAAATTGGGGAAAAAATTTATTTTTGCAGAGGAATGCCCCTTAAATTGAAATAACTGTATGATTTTTGATTGATATGAACCCAGGGCAGTACTGAAAAACTGATTAGATCAGAAATGGACATGTCTTTACAGTAGCCAGATCATATATTTGGGATTATACAATGGTTAATAAAAAGCTACTTACGGGACATAGAGAAGTATAAAATAAATTGCAAAAAAAAATATTAAACTACTACCAAAAGTTTCATTATTAATATTATCTTACCAAGGAGTCTCATTTAGTTATCTGGTCAATGTTTGGCATTTTAGTCTTGGCAGTTCCGTTCCATAATAGATCCCAGACTTACATTTCTGGACACTTGGATTCCAGATGAAAGGTGTTGTCTCATCACAGACACTGGTCCAGCTACTGCCTGTGATGAAAGGCCGTCCATGTACTATAAAGATCAGCCATAGTCCAGAAACCCTGCCTGATGTCTTTGCATCCAAATAGGGCATATGGACAGTAACTGCTAAATACATATTTTAATGTGATACCTCACTGAATATAAAGCTATATGAAAATGTGTTGCGTACCATGCACATGCAGTGTACCACATACTGTATGAACAAATGTAAGAGCCATTCCATATTGCAGATATTAGGCAGCTTACAAAATAGTCATCCTCATTAGTGTAGTACGCTTGACTGGCAAACATGGCTTTTAAACCTCCATTCTGAAAAAACCCTTTGTTATGACAATGGAAATTAACTCTGTAGGCCTCCCATTTCTCGCTTTCAGATTCTACACCTTGAATGAAGTCCACATGTGGTAAATTCAGTTGAGTGGACATGATTTGGGAAGATACAGTTCCGTCTATATTAGGTCTCACAGCTGACAATGCATATCAGAACAAAGAACAGGCCATGAGGAGGAAAAAACTGCCTGTAGAGCTCAGGGACAAGACTATATAGGCACAGATTTGGAGAAAATGTTTTGCTGCACTTCAAGCTCCCAAGAGCACAGTAGCCTCCATAATGCTTAAATGGAAGACGTTTGGAACAACCAGGATCCTAGAGATAGCTGCTCCACCAAAGTAAGTAATAAGGGGAGAAGGGTCATAGTAAGAAAGGTGACCAAGAACCAAATGGTCACTCTAGCTGACCTCCAAAGATTGGAGAAACTTCCTGAAGGTCAGTCATCACTGCAGAAGTTAAACAGTCTGGGCTTTACGGCAGATTGGACAGAAAGAACCCGCTCCTTGGTAAAAGACACATGAAAGCCCACCTGGAGTTTGCAAAAAAGCACCAAAAAGAACTCTCAAGAGTATGAGAAACAAGATTCTCTGGTCTTCTGAAACGAAGATTAAACTTTTTGGCTTCAACACTAAACATCAAAGACGACTGGAAGCGGTAATCACTGCCAAAGGTACTTCAACTAAATACTGAGAAAAGGGTCGGAATACTTATGTCAATGCAAGATTTTAATTTTTATTATTCTAACATTCTGTTTTCATTTTGTCAATATGGGACACTCAGTGCAGAATTATGGGGAAAAACTTGATGTTTTTAATTATTTTGGCAAAAGGCCGCAACATAACGTGAAAAAAAAATATGAAAGGGTCAGAAGACTTTCTGGATGCATTGTATGTTAAATATATAAAATATATTTCATATATACACTTCACACAGCAGACACCAGGGGCTAATGTCTGTTATCAGCGATAATGCGACCACGGCATCTGAGCTGGCTTTCCCCAGGCCCAAATGGCTCCCCCGTGCTGAGATCTAGGAAACCATTCGTTGGAGGTGATAGCCTTATGCAGGCTCCAGGCCTATCACAGGTATATTCCGATGTAGGCCTGCATTGGAATATACTGTTTACTATATACTACAGTACTATATGTTAGAAGCAATCTAATGACTGCACATTCGGGTTCCCTAGCAGGCTTAAAAAAAGTAAAAAACTAAACTAAAAAAAAAAAAAAAAAAAAAAAAAAATCGATCTACCTTCAAACCACCCTTTTCCTCATAATAGAAATATGCACTGCTATGTCTAAAAAAACTCAACCTATTAAAACATAAACTGCTTTATCCCTTGAACGCCATAAAAAAAAAGAATCAAAATGGCCTATAGGCAGTGTTGTCACTTCAACTCTCCAATAAAAAGGCATACACACTCCAAAATGGTATAGTTTTCAGTATTAAAAACACAAGAAAAACTATATACGGTAAACGTGGTATCACTGTAATAGTACCGACCTGGAGAATGAAGGTAACGCCATAAAAGCAAAACCCATACAACGATGGTGCAACTGCATTTTTTTTTTCCAATTTCAACCTATTTGGAATTTTTGTTTTCCAGCTTCCCACCACATCGTATGCATTATTAAATAGCAAGCATTAGAAATTGCTACTTGTCCAGGAAAACACAAGCCCTCATAAAGGAGAAATAAAAAATGTATAGCTCTGGGAAGGCACAGAGTAAAAGAACAAAAGCGCAAAAACGGAACATCGCCATGTCCTCAATGGGTTAAGCGCATATTTACGAGTATATACAATGTGCTTACTGGATGTAGAATTGTCCATTAGAGTATGCTGTGATGGCAGACAGGAGTCTATAGGGTATGTGCATAGTACAGAAAGAAATAGCAGCGCGCACTAGTAAAGCTGGGAAGGTGGGAGACCGTTGCAGGCGAGCACTCTCTCTGCATCTTAAATTGCTACTGCTCTTTACAACAGCTTTTTGGACAAGACAATGAGGGGTTTAAAGAGCTTAAATCACTTGATGCTGAAGGCTGTCTGTAAGGATTATAAACCCCTGCTCCTTTCATGGCAAGTATAAAAAAAAATGAAAAGCTTTATCAACACTATGCTCCACAAAAGCCAATTGAAGGTTTTCTGCAAGCATTTAGAGGGTCAATGAACGATTGCTGATCGCCTGCAGCTTACAGAGTCAAGATGGGCCTGAAAGTGTCCCTGCTGTGTTCTTTAATGGATCTCGGCAGCCATTAACTGGAAAAGTCTTAAATTAACACCTTGCCCGCTCAGAATGGATGTAAGTAACAGCCATGTCGCGCACACAGGTTTTAATCTTCAGGGACCCTTGCATTTATCTCATGTAATAGGCAGAGCATGACATTCAAATCGGCTGGGCCATGTGCTCCAGCTTTTCTTATTTGGAAATGCACCATTCTCAACGAGCTCTCCTTGGCCCCCTGCACCGGCTTTATTTTCTTGAAGGATTGTCCTTACTAACAGACGGGGAGCTCAATAAAGCTTATACAAATTCCTGGCTCAGGGCCAAGGCTATCCAGATAAGAACAATTAACTAAGCGTCCGCTTTCATTCTGGCTTACTTTCACTGATTCCTGGTCACAGGTCCCGACGCTAGGCCACCGCACTAACACGCCTGCTCACATTTCGCAATTAAGAAGTGAAAGCCCAATTGTCAATGAATGACAGAATCACCTAACAAGCAAAACTATATCTAAAAAAAAAATAAAATAACGGAAACTTAACAGGACTTGGTCAGAAAACATGACCAGAATAGATCTATTACAATGCATATAATGGCTGTTTAGTCCGTTATAAAGCACTACCGGCTCCTCTGATGGACCTCAGCCTAATAACGGGCACCCAAAGGTCCAGTAAGGGTACTTTAACACTCTCATTGTGAGGATCCGGCAATCTGTATGCAAATGGACAGCATTTGTAGACTGATCCGGATGCGGATCCGTCTCACAAATGCATTGCAATAACGGATCCGTCTCTCCCGTTGTCATCCGGAAAAACTGATGCGCAGACCGGAAGAACGGATCCGCCAATGCAGTATTTTTAATGCTGGATCCGGCACCAATACATTTCAGTGTAAATTAATGCCGGATCCAGCATTCCGACAAGTGTTTCTGGAATTTTGGACAAGGGATAATACCGTAGCATGCTGCGGTATTTTCTCCGTCCAAAAAATGTGCAGTAACTGAACTGAAGACATCCTGATGCATACTGAACGGATTTTTCTCCATTCAGAATGCATTAGGATAAAACTAATTAGTTCTTTTCCGGTATTGAGCCCCTAGGACGGAACTCAATACCGGAAAACAATAACGCAAGTGGGAAAGTACCCTAAAAGGCAACCCATTCAGGACGAATTCTTAGTGTAATTTCACATGGTGGATTATTCCCGCGGATGTTGGCTTGTATTCTGCACTAAAATCTGTGAGAAAACTGTATGTATTCAACAGTCCCTTGTTTTTAACAGGATTCCCCTGCATGGTTCAAACTGAGTCGATTCTGCCACATACTGATATGAGACACACACAGCGGGAAAGAACAGACGTGGTTTCAACATGGAAACAGTGGCCATATGCGGAATAACCCCGTTTAGAAGTGCACAACCAAGTATAGACCGACAGCAAATCCTACTGACTCAATAAAAATAGTTTGATAGGGTTTACAACTCAGAAAACACCACCAAAACGATAGTTATATATATATATATATACTTACTGTGTGGAAAAGCTGTGTTACTTTGTCAGGTGTGTATGCAGCAGAGCTGTGTGCGTGTATACAGCAGAGTTCTAGGTGTGTATGTAATATGACTGTGTATGTATCATGTGCATATAATATGCATATTGCACTGATGTGTGTGTATAATGTGTAAATGTGCGTACTGAAGACCTGTGTGTATAATATGTGTACAGCACTGCTGTGTGTGTGTATATAAGGCATAAATCCCAACTTTTGAAAATCGCAAAGAGGGACAATATATGCCGGCACGTATCGTGGCATATGTCGCCTCTAACTCCGCCCAAAGCATAATTACTGACCCCCGTCACAACTGCAGCAACTGGGGGATCGGTCAGGTGCGTGTAAGTTCTTTTATTTTTACAGCATGTGGAGCCCCAGGGGCAAATTTTTTCTTGCGCTTAAATATCCTTTTCAATATTAGCACATAAATCATCAAATTATAGATATTTTAAGGTAGAAATTGCACCAAATAATGAAGTTCTGGTCTAATATACAGGTAGAAACCACACAGATAGCTTAGTAAGGAAAAATGTAGGAAATTTATCAATGCACATTTATGCATTAATTCCTCAGGTCTAAAGAGGGACATTTAAGGATCAAAGAGGGACAGAGGGACTTGGGTCAAAAAGAGGGACTGTCCCTCCAAAAGAGGGACACTTGGCAGTCGTAATCTAATTAAATAACTGTACTGCCATGGATCTGCAAAAACGTTTCCGTTACAATAATACAACCGCATGCATCTGTCATGAATGGATCCGGTTGTATTATGTCTTCTATAGCCATGACGGATTCGTCATGAACACCATTGAAAGTCAATTGTTGATGGATCCGTTTTCTATTTAGTCAGAGAAAACGGATCCGTCCCCATTGACTTACATTGTGTGTCAGGACGGATCCGTCTTGCTCCGCACCACATCGTGGACAGAATAACCCTGCTTGCAGCGTCTTTCTCTCCGCGATGGGGATGCATCCAAATGGAACGGAATGCATTCTGGAGCACTGCGTTTCATTCAGTTCAGTTTTGTCCCCATTGACAATGAATGAATTTCTTCCGCTATTGAGATCCTATGAAAACGTTAGTGAGAAAGTAGCTTAAGTAATCTAGCAGAAAAAGCATGGTGGCACACTACTGTTTGGTTGTATTTGATATTTTATGATGATTATGTTTGTTACATTGTGTTATTGTTATGTTTTAAAATAAAACAAATGCAGAGCATGACCACATGCACCTTTGCTGTTTGTTTCAAAGGTCAACAGATGACACATTAAGATTAACAGGAGCTGACTGTAATCTATGAACCCCCTCTATGCCAGACCCCAAAGTTACTGACCTTGACCCCCCTCCCCACCACTTCATTAAATCACCAGAGATGGTTTAGGCCCCTTTCACACTGGCGTTTTTGCTTTCCGTCCGAGAGTTACGTCCTCGGGGCTCTAGGACGGAAAGATACTGATCAGGATTATCCTAATGCATTCTGAATGGAGAGAAATCCGTTCAGGATGCATCAGGATGTCTTCCGTTCAGAATGTGAACGTTTTTTGGACGTTGACAAAACCGCAGCATGCTGCACATTTGTCTCCATCCAAAAATCCGGAAGACATGCCGTAACACCGGATCCGGAATTAATGCCCATTGAAGAGCATTAATCCGGATCCAGCAATAAGCTAAACGTAGTTTCGGTGCATCGCCAGACCCGATGTTTAGCTTTTGTGAATGGTTACCATGGCAGCCAGGACGCTAAAGTCCCGGCTGCCATGGTAAAGTGTAGTGGGGAGGCAGGGGAGAAGTCTACTTACCTTCCGTGCGGCTCCCGAGTCGCTCCACAATGACGTCAGAGCCCCCCATGAGCATGGATCACATGGATTACCTGATCCATGTGCGTGGGGCGCTCTGACTTCATTGTGGAGCGCCCCGGAAGCCGCATGGACTGTAAGTATACTGCTCCCCTGGCTCCCCACTACTTACTATGGCAACCAGGACTTTAGTAGCGTCCTGGCTGCCATAGTAACCTTAAAGCATATAGAAGATTGATCAGTCTTCAAATGCTTTCAGTTGTCTTGCGTTGTGACGGATGCGGCGGGCATTTCCAGCGACGGAAGTGCACTCCGGATCCACACAATGCAAGTGTGAAAGAGGCCTTTCTAAGTAGAAAATATGGCATATACAGTATGTATCTGCTCAGCTCGCCTGCTTGCAGACTGCACTTCGTGGTGGTGACAGGTTCAGTAATATATTTTAGGCAATGACGTCATGGCTATAAAGTGAATAAGTTAAAGGCGAATGGCGGCACAGAACATTCCTCCTTCTGGACCGGTCCTGCTGTGCTTTATCTACACTTCAATGCCATTTTCTATGGCTGCATCTACTATCTTCTGAAGTGGATTATAGAAAAAACCCAATATGCTATTAGTCATTAGGCTGGACATAGATTTGGCATCTTTTTTGGCACACAAAGGGGTTTTTAAAATGAACCACCAAAAGGTGTAATATGGTGACAAAATACTTTATTTTAGTACTGCCTCTAAGGAATACCATCACTGCAGTAAATAACACAAGACCAAGTTCTAAATGGTACTGAAAGCGGTGACTGACGGTTTAGGGCTCCCTATGAAACACCTCTAGGGAGATTTGCCTTAAGAAAAAAAAAGAAAAAAAGAAACCCTAAATACAGTCAAATTGGCATCATTTGCTGCCTCTGACACATGAAAGACCGAATCTAGCAGATGGCATCAAAGGGGAACCGTTGAGGTCTACAAGGAGAAGGGATCCAGACTTCCTGGAGCCCTGAGCTTAGCTTGAATTGCTTTAGGTAAAATGAACAGGAAAAAGAAGACATATCACTTGGGACTCTTGATTAAGCTTCTGAGGGTTGAATCTCATTATTTCTTTTAGCATATCCCAAGTTCCTCCTGGATTTACGCTGTCTAGGTAACTTTGACAAGCGCCTTGGAGGGCGGCTGAAACACTGATTTTCTTGAGGAAAGCCCCACCTTGTTTTCACTTTAATGTCAATTTGGAGACGGTAGGTCTTATCTCTTACAAGGTGCGTCTCATGGAAATTCCCTTTCTTCCACTCAGGAACCCCCACTAATCCAATGTAAATCATAAATCCTTATGTTGGGACAACCCCAAGTGGCCACAGAACTTCAGAGACGGATTAAAGCATCAATCTTCTGATCATCAAATGCTGGAAGGAGCAATACTGGGTAAATGAGACTTTTCCAAGTACTTGGTAAGATGTAAGCATGCATTTAGGATTTCAGGATTACATTTAACAAAATACATCCTTAGTAGTTTGGCAATGCCAATTACGCACCAGGTATGTGTAAATATTATCAAGGATCTTGTCCATGATAATGGCGGGCAATGACACTTGGGGCATACCTGTGTGTACATGGTATAGAAACGCCACTTCAAAGATTACTTCATTCAAGTTTATGATGGCGACGTCTCAGGAAGAAAAAGCATTTGCAAAAATGGGGTCTGTTGTGACAGTACAGTGAAATTTTTGGAATACATTTGGTAAATGTGTCTCACATGGAAACTGTTGGGTGAAGCAATTGACACCACTGGCTGTTTATACGTGGGGGAAAAGTCCAGGCCACCCAAAGACATCAGAAGAGACAATAGTCAGCATTCAAGCATGGTCCTAGAAAGTGGACCAGGCTGACTAGCATGGAACTACAAGTGCCACAAACCAGGCCATGGCATGTATCTTGTGCTCGGTAACCATACAGATTACAGAAAACAATCTGATACACTGACTTTTGCACTGACTTGCTGGGCCGATTGGAAGCGGATGACTGGTGATCAGCAATGAGACTACCTGTCACCTCAGTGGGAAGATCAACTGTCACAAAGTTAGAATCTAGGGCTCAGAAAACTGATGTGCACTTATCACCCAAAGTAAGTGTATTCTGTGCAATACTGCAATCTATCTTTATATAGGCCCTGATTTATCATACCGTCACCCAATTCTCGCTCCAAAAAGTCACAGTTTTGAGATACGGATGGGAAAGTGGGCGTGGTTAGCGATGTTAATGAGTTTCACTCCCAATTTATCTTCGAGACCTTTTTTTTTTTTTTTTAAGTCGCACAAAAAGTCGTAATCTTACTCCGGTAGAGGGTGGAGTAGGAAAACTAGAGTAGCTTCTCTAGACAGAAGTGATGAGACAATTGACATGAGGCATTTGATACATGTGGCATGAAGTACTCCGAAGCAGAATCAAGCACTGATAAATTCCCCCATGGACTGAGCACAGCTCCACCCTGGATATTCTAACAATGGTCTGTATCAAGTTGACCGGTAGAGAGGGAACCCAAGTAGATTTCAATTTTCCTTCTACCTCTACATTCTTGCCGCCGTCGATAAAGGGAGCAAATTTGATATTAAAATGAGAGATTTGCTATTTAAAAGGTGGCGATGGACTGGAGCTTAACAAGTCTTCACACTGCATGTATGTACGAGCGGTCACTGGAGCCTATGTCAGGGTCATAGAAGATCCAGAGGTAGCAGACGACATGGACATGAAGGATATCCTAAGACGACTTCTCCATACCCGTATTTACAGCATATCAATTGCTATTAGCTCAATTTCTTGCTTTCCTACTAACATTACCCTGCTGGCATTTCTGATTCTAGGCTGGAACATACCTGTGGGCAGAATTGTAGCTTAGCTGGCTTGGCATATTCTGACATCTGGATTCAATATAACTCTAGGTTTTATTTTAATGCTGTTCTACTTGAACATTGATACCAGACAGATGAGTCCCAGGCTAAAGTGTTTGCTGCGGTGCTGGCCAAAAAGCTGTGTTTTGCTGTAAGCACTTACAGTCTGAAGCAGGCAGCTCATTAGACTTTTATTGGTTTCTGGTGCCTCTGCCCAAGGACAAAACTGCAGTTCACACGGGATGCTATCCACACAGATGGATGCCACAGTAGCCAAGAACGAGACTGTATGTGTAAATCATGCTGCGGGAGCATGAGGCAGGGATCCCAATTATGATGATCGAACCATCTGCCTCCGCTTTTGTAAGAACCAGTGAAGAAAAACAGCAGCTGAAACATATCTCTAAAAGGGAAGAGACAAAAAGTGACTAGCACACAGCGCACTGCGCTGGGAGCGTGTGGATGGAGGGAGATAAGAGGAGCTATCCATCACTGAGGCTAGAACCACACAATGGTCACTGGATTGTCCCGAGATGATAACATCCTACAGAAAAACGGCACATCTATCTGTGCTTGGTGAATGGAGCAGTCCTGGCACAGATATACAACCGCCAATGCAATGTGGCTGGAAAAGGTAAAAATCTACTTTCCCAGAATTATGTAGGAGCTACAACTGTGTCCTCCAAGTTTTCTTCATTTTCTCAACCTCAGCCACATACGTCAAAAAAGTGGACGTTCAGCCTTACTTAAATAGCAATTACTTAATACAGAGTTATCGTGGATTCCCGCAGTGATCACATAGTCTATGGGGAATAAGGGCAATGCCCAACCCATCACATTCTTTCAAAAATGCTCACAGTTGTATAAAACTCACATTACCATGTGGCATCAATAACTATGCTTCCCCAATTGTTCTCCAGAGATAACATGTTGACCTCAGTGGTGTCAACCGATCATATATGGAGCAGGAAAAAGAAGGATCCACCGGGAATTAGGAGGCATAGTTTATAGAGGGGCGGGGGAGTGGTATGGTGAAATTTTACAATCGTTGACTGTAGTCGGCCCATGGACTGTAGCCTGCTGTAAACAGTTTGTACTCGGCTCACATGTCTGCATGACAATGTCAAAAAATACACAATTCCAACAGTTTGAAGATTACGATCAGTACACTAGACCAAGAAATATTGCCAAAATAAAACTGCCAACATGAAAGCACGATGAATGCGCAATCTTTAATTAAAGGGCTTATGCCATGATTGATGTAAAAAATCTAAATAGGACATAATATAGTGTATGAAAATCACTTCTAACAAAGCTACAACCAGCCTGGTACCTCAGAAAGGATCCAGAGATCTCCACATTCATTGCTCTGCTAGATTTATTTCAGGCCATCATCTCAGGGGACGTGTCCTTTCTCAGGTAGCTCCTTCCCTGTAACTGCCACAGCTTCTAACAGAAGATATAGCTGATTGAGCTTGAAGATTTAAACTGTGCGAGTGACCACCTCAGTGAGGTGGAGAGAGAAATAAGGAAGACAACAAACAGCAGGTGGCGCTAGACAGATACATTTTACTGAGTAACTCAGTGGCTATACAATTTTTTTTTTAATTACATGCAATTACAAAAATATTCCGATCCAGGTGTTGGTTTGAAAAACGTAGAATATTTTCATGGGGCAACACCTTTAATATAACATTGACCTTATTAATCAGTATTTGTAGCTGGAGTATTTAAAGCTTCAAAGAACATAATAAAATAACATGACATAATAACAATTAGTGCAAGTGGAAAAGGGCTTGTGAGAACTTGTCTGCCACCAGTCCTGACACTTGAAGAACGGCCAGCCTGTTAGGCAACATCACCGAGAATAAAGGATGAAGCGTAGACGTCTACACTAAATCCCATAATATGAAAACTTTAAGCAGTTTACTCCAATTATGTACTTAAAAGTGCAGACTCCCCTTCGGTCAACCTAAGGTCTCACACACATGGACAGTTGTATGGAGTCATAATATGACACCAATGGACTTCTAGGGGGCCCCAGACCAGCTTCCTATGCCTCTTTTTCTACACGATAACTTCGAAAGTATTTTTTTTTGCATCCAACAAAAATCATGGGTGAAAGGTATAGGAGATATTCATCAAAGTAGCAGTACAGGTTCTGCCGTGCACCTGAAACCTAGATGTATATACCCAGGAATTACGCTCTAGATAGCCCTCACTCCAGCTGGTCCTTGAGACGGCCTGCTGAACAGACTCACTGAATTATCCATGTTCTGGTCTACAGTCACTAGAGAGCGCTAGTCTAGGAAGTATGGAAAGATCAGCAGTACACACAGGGTTCTACTTTTGACAACCACATAGATTTTGGCTTTGCCACATTAATGTATGCATGAGAAGAACAATGGAGCTGAACAAGTGCTACTGGAAGCCCTCCAGCCCAGTGCACATCACTTTCACACAGGGAGTAAAGAGCCAGGAAGAAGCAGTCATTATCTTTCATATTTTATAAGTACAACATGGATCACAATAGTTTTAATTCAATGACTTGATGCTGGATGACAGCAGCAACAATATCTTCAGGACAACTCGCTGGTAAATGAGGGAGCAGCAGCTGTCAGAAGGCGGAGGGGGTCCAAAAAGACAAAACCGTGCCGTTTGCTAGAGGGTGGGAGGCTTCAGAGAGAAAACCACAGGCTAGACCTGGCACCTTCTACCTTCCATAAGGTGGAGCACTTCCTCAACAGGCTTTGGGCTTGGAATCATTTTGTCAGGTAAGCTTGACGCTGCAGCCCCATTGGCGTCGTTTGAAGTATGCCCAGCAGAAAATACAAGCCTTGTTCTGATGATTGTATTGTTTTGTCCAAACTCCAGCTGGTTTGAGATATGAGTTGATTCTTTCAGCAGACATCTACATGGCTCTCGGCTAATAAACTTATTGCAAGGTGAGGCAGAGGTCAGAGGAATAAAGCAAGTCTACAGAGAAAAGCTATAGAATAAAAAGAGAGAGTTAAGGAGTACGGGTGCACGATCCCTCACATGGACGCATAGCACTGCCACAGAATTATCCGCAGAGGAAGGTCCGTCCGGTTCTACCATTTGTGGCTTGTAAATTGATTCCCAATATCATTTTGGATCGTTTTCTGGATATTCGATCTTGCATATTAAAAGAACTAAATATATCAAACCTATTTAGAGTGCCATGGATATTTATTTGATATAGAGAAAATCTGGACGGACAGCCAAGCCTACTCAATATGTATATATACCCCTCCCTCACTGACTACATGGATAACTACTAAACTAAAGGCACGCGCATACATGTGGCTGACAAGTAGAGCACCCATTTTATTGTACTTTTATATTGGGTCTCATTTAAGAGTTTGCACACATAGGCAAAAGGGAGCTTCATCATGCCAGAGACGAATCATGAGGTCCACATGCCCCAGATCATATAGACAGGGGTTTAAAGGAATACACACAATGCAGTATTTGCCAATGTGCCTTCAAACTAGAAGTGCTATGAATTCCAGATCTGAAAAATTGGTTGATGGTTACTTCAGTTTGGTTGCACGCAGGTATGATCAATGAGCAGAAGAGCATGGCACTTGGGTAAATAGCTATTTTTATTCATTTATATAACACCAGTATATCCTGCATTGCTGTAGAAAGACAGTCATCACTCACACCAGTACATGTACCCTTTGGAGCTAACAATCTAAATTCGCAGTTGACTTATCAGTATGTTTTTGGAGCACGGGAGGAACACAAACTCCATGTACTTGTTGTCTTTGGTCCGATTCTCACCCGGGTCTCGAGCACTACAAGGCACGAGTGCTAACCACTGAATCAGAGTTGTCCTGAGATGCTAGAGTAGACTCCTGAGGTAGATGTAAGTAAATCACTCTGCACTAACCTTCTTTGCATTTATTAGTGTTCAGGACTACCCAATCAAAGAGTGAACATTTCCGGTCCTATGACCATTATGGGAACATTGGTCAGTCCTTTAGCTACACTGTCAGTGCTAGCACAAGAAATGTCTATACGCATGTCTGTGGGACTTAGGAGTGCCTAGTATACTCCTTATATGCTGAAACGTTATGGCTAAAAGACAGTCTGCTGGTCTGATGAAGGTCTTGAGACCGAAAACTTTAACCCATGCTTAGGTTGTCCTGACCAGAACTTTAACTTTGCAGAGATATCTATACTACAAGTATTCATGACTCCAGCTTTACTGCGTGGTAGTCTAAAGTTGGCCTTACACATGTACGCTTATCTGTCATGGATGCGGAGAGAGGAGAAAGCCGCTGTCAGTTTTCTCTGCCATCAGGCAAGAGTTGGGAAGTCCCCATACACGTTAGATGGTTGCTAATAAAAAGCAACTGAACATCCAGTGCAAAAAATGAAATTGTATCATACACAGAGCCAAATAAACCTCTAAGAGCCTATTCACGCTATGGATTTTGATGCTGTAAAAATCCACTGCATATACTGTGGCAGAAACGGTTTTGCCGCAGTTCAGTTTGGATGCTGCAGACCTACTAGCAGCTTATCTCCATTGTGAGTGGACTCCCAGTGCTGCTCCAAGTGGCGGCTGTCCACGCACTGTGCCATGTTCCTTCTTGCCACGGTCGTGGCTTTAAACCTCCGGCCCACATACTGCAGTGCTGACTCCTACGGAAAACAATGGGAGGCAGAAACAGATTGGGCACCAATGGAATTTTGGCAGGTGTCTGTAAAAAAAGTCTGCTGCATGAATGGGCTCTAAGAGGATGGGAGGCCTGAGTTTTACTCCAAGAACACAATTACTATTAAAATATGAAATATTTACACATTAAAGTGAAACAACATCCAGCACCGTAGTACATTCCAAATAAAATTCAAGGCTTTACTAAATCCAATACTTAAAAGAGATGGAACAAAAGCAGCTGCAGCAGTGACCTGCCTTGGACAGAGACTGGCTGAGCCTTTATTTCCTGCATGTCCAGAAGAATCAGATTGGAGACACCGGAAGTGGAAAGGGACGGGGAGAATCGGTAAGGTGAGTAATATTACACCATATAGGCCTGGCCATTATGGGATTAGGGAACTCCACCAATACATGGTCTGTTTGGATTCCCTCACAGAGCAAATCTCTTTCCAAGCAGATGTCCTTCCTAGACATGGTTACGAATGGGTTAAACTAGCAAAGAAAGCCTTTACTGTAAATGGAGCACTGGGTTACACATGGGTGAATGAGTAATGAGCCTGTCAAATCAATCTGCATTCACCACATCGCTTCTGATATTTAATGCAACACTTTGTGGTTTACCAAATAATATCCAAATAGAATTTGATCAAAAGATGTCCACGTCACATAAGTGAAAGCGCAAAATGGCAAATCGACTAAAACTGATGCACGACAGCCACGAGATGTGTGTAATCCGTGTTAGGCCTCTTTTCCACGAATGTATGTGTCCCATAGGCCATAATGCGGGCTGCATACGGGGGTTCCGCAATACACGGAGCACCAGACGTGTGCATTCCGCATCACGGATGGGACCCATTCACTTGAACGGGTCCGCAAATCCGGAGATGAGGTGCGGAACGGAAGCACTACAGAGTGCTTCCGTTCTGCAAAAAAATAGAACTTGTTTTATCTTTTTGCGGAATGGACGGATCGCGGATCCATTCAAGTTGAATAGGTCTGGATCTGTCCTGGCCACCGCACGGACGTTACCAGTGCATTGGGGGCCGCAAATTGCGTTCCCCAACGCACGGAACGGAACAAATACGTTCGTGTGCAAGAGGCCTTACTGGCAAATGAGGACAATCTTCTACAAACTATCCCAAATTAACACTCTGCATTCAAGACATCTTCTATGAAATACAGAAGCTTTGTTACACCTCCCAACAGTTCTCGATTAGATCGGGGGTGGGTACAATACTGCACGCTTTAGGAGCCAGCTAGAAGAGCAAACATCACTAGAAAGCAAGCCAAAAACCTAGACAAGTCTGCTGGGTGAATCAGCTACATGGTCCACACCAATGTGCTTAGAAAGCGGTTAGTGGTTTTAGTAGTATATGACCATTTCTACATACCGCATTTTTCACTTTATAAAACACACTTTCCCCCCCAAAAGTAGGAGAAAAAAGGCAGAGAGTATTATACAGCGAATACTAATAAATGTTTAATCATAGGAATGTTCATTAGTATGCAGGAGGAGCGGCGAGTGTAGTAGGGTTGTTTTGGGTATCGAAGTTTCGATACCCATTCAATACTTTTCTCTGGTATCAAGCTCGATACCAGGATTGGTTTTTAATCGATACTACTGCACAGCCCAGTATCAGAGAACATGGCTGCGCTGCTCTCAGCGCGGCCATTTTCTCCTCGGCAGCACGGGGAGAAGGAGGCCGTCTCTCCCGCTCCCTGTGCCACACTGCCAATGAGGAGAGACGGGAGGAGGTGGAGGGGCGGGAGAACTGGCCACCAATGACTAGTAACGTTTCATATATAAATACAGGCAGAAGAAACACACTGCCGGCACCTGCCTGTGACAGAGCGCTGCGATCCGCGGCAATTAACCCCTCAGGTGCCGCACTTGAGGGGTTAACTGCCGCGGATCGCAGAGCTGGGTCACAGGCATGTGCTGGCAATGTGTTTCTTCTGCCTGTACTTATATATGAAACGTTACTAGTCATTGGTTGCCAGTGCGCCCACCCTCCCCCTCCTCAGTATTAAAACATTGGTGGCAGGTGAGCCACTAAGCCCCCCTGTCCCCAGTATTAAAAGACATTATTGGTGGCCAGTGCGAAAGTAAATAAAAAATGCCCGATTCGCCATTTTATTTTAGTCCCCTTGTCCCCCCCAAAAATAGGATAGGACTGTTGGATTATGAGCCAGCGGTTCCATAAAATGAGGAATGCACGCGGCTTTTTTTGGCGTTTTATTTTTTTTGCGTGGTATCAAATGGTATGGAGTATCGCAATACTTTTTTATGGTATCGATACCGAATCAAAATTTTGGTATCGAAAAAACTCTAGAGTGTAGTGCTGCTAGCGCTGGCTGTACTCACTGCTCTATGGTCTTCTGCCTGCACTGCGCTGTGTCCTGAATGCGTATAGCCTCAGAATGTAGGCATGCACTATGCCCTGAAGCTGTGTGAGATCAGATTACAGTGCAGCGTGGCACCGCCAGAAGACCAGAGAGCGGCGAGTACACCATCCGGAGTAGGAAAGGTAGTTTTATTATACTGTCTGATCTGAGGTCTATTGAACATTGGGGGTCTGATCTGAGGTCTGATGAAAAATATTTTTTTCTTAATTTACTCCTCTAAAAACCAAGGTGTGTCTTATAGGGCGGAAAATAATCTGCAATCCTTTGCTCTGTACAGGTGCTCCTAAATAATTACACACGAGTGCTGGAAGCAAACACACTGACGCAGCAAGACAGAAGAAAGCCTCTTTGTCGTCTACGGCAAGATGGCCATTAGAGTTAAAGGTCAAATGCAAAGACTTGGTTTATAGGATACAAGTCATTTAGATAGCAGCCCTTCATTATGGGATAAAAAAATAGCCACAGAAAGAGCCTATTGAGTCTCAAAAGGTCATGCACAACAAGTATCATTTTCAGCTTGATGTGCAGCACAATCCACCATACTTCAGAAGCATAAAACAATAAAGAATATACTAGGTGACCACAAGCTACCAAAGCGTAAGCCACACACAGCCTCACAGGTTATATGTGACCAATTCTTCCATGTGTCGCAGTAATTCAAGTTTTGCTGTATGTGATTTGCTTTTTTCCCCTTTGCTGGAAGAATAGGCACCATGAATGCAGGTATTTTTTTTTTTGCTTCACCAAAAACTCAGCACAGCGGCAACGTGTAGCAGCACCCTTAAGAGTTCACACCCAGTCAATAGAATTAATCATGTGCGTACTTTCACAATTGCGTTTTTCTTTTCTACTGTTCTGTTAAAATCTGCTACCCGTAAAAACATGCTGCCCTCGTCACTTCCGGTCAGGACGTCACGCTTCTGAGGGAGGTGTGTCTCCCTGCTCGGGTCCTGATTGGCTGGAAAGAGGGTTTGGCTACAGACTGTATAATCGCTGAGGGCAGCAGATTTTACGGGTAGGTTACTTTTGCAGCAGCTTACATTCACAGCGCAGTGAACGGGAGGGTAGGTTACTTTTACAGCAGCTTAAAAAGCTGCTGCCCACCAATCAGAGCCTGTGAAAATCTGCCGCCCACCAATCAGAGCCCGTGAAAATCTGCTGCCCTCAGCCCTGGTGCTGCGCGTTCACAGCGCTGTGAATGTAAGCTGCTGTAAAAGTAACCTACCCTCCCGTTCACTGCGCTGTGAATGTAAGCTGCTGTAAAAGTAACCTACCCTCCCGTTCACTGCGCTGTGAATGTAAGCTGCTGTAAAAGTAACCTACCCTCCCGTTCACTGCGCTGTGAATGTAAGCTGCTGTAAAAGTAACCTACCCTCCTGTTCACTGCGCTGTGAATGTAAGCTGCTGCAAAAGTAACCTACCCGTAAAAATCTGCTGCCCTCAGCGATTATGCAGTCTGTAGCCAAACCCTCTTTCCAGCCAATCAGGACCCGAGCAGGGAGACACACCTCCTTCAGAAGCGTGACGTCCTGACCGGAAGTGACGAGGGCAGCAGATTTTTACGGGCAGCAGATTTTAACAGAACACCGGCATAGAGTTCTGTCATAGCGGCTCTATACCGGAAATAATTGATCAGTTTTATCCCCATGCATTCTGAATGGAGAGAAATCCGTTCAGGATGCATCAGGATGTCATCAGTTCAGTCTTTTTGACATTTCAGGACGGAGTTAATACCGCAGCATGCTGCGGTTATATCGCCGTCCAAAATTCCCGAACACTTGCCGGAATGCTTTATCCGGCATTTTTATTCTTTGGAATGCATTAGTGCCGGATCCGGCATTCAAAATACCGCAATGCCGGATCCGTCCTTCCGTCCTTTGGTAAAAATGTGAAAAAAATATACAACGGATCCGTCTCTCTGCATGACAAGTAGAGAGACAGATCCGATTTTGCAATGCATTTGTAAGACGGATCCCTAGCCGGATCGGTCTTCAAATGCTTTCGGTTTGCATGCAGATTGAGGGATTCGGCAGGCAGTTCCGGCGACGGAATTGCTTACCGGATCACTCTGCTGCAAGTGTGAAAGTATCCTAAGTGTACTTTATTCCACACAGAGGAGCATAAAAATAGATCATGTAGCCACAAGTGCGACAGGTGATGGCTGTGATCCCACACTCCCTCAGGCAATCCACCCACTGACTATGACATTGCAACACTGCTACCTTCAAGTAAAGACCCCTCTATCCTGGGGACTGCTGGGGGTTCCTGCCAGCTCAGATTCCAAGAAGGTGGTGGAATTTTCACTTTGGGTGTGAATAGCTAAGAAAACAATTTATACGCAGATGAAAATCAGAACACTAGTGAGGAAAGTATTTCCAAACTGTCCGAACTTGTAGATTTCGACTGTGCACTTTAAAGATATCTTCTTCAAGGAGTAATGGTCAGCGAGCCTAAAAAGAACAACCACTCCCAAAAGTATGGCCAGCAGACTTCACAACCCACAAGCCAGCCATAACACATGAGATGATGGATAAATATTAGTAGGTAGACTGCCAGATCCTCATCTCCAGCAGGAACCAAGGACCAAACATGCTGAAATCATGTTCGTCCGATCTCAATGTCTCTTTCCTCGGGATAGAGATGGAGTCTTTAGGTTAGGTGGACAGCTATCTTTCCATTAACGTATGTTTCCTGAATGAGGAGTGCGGCGAAAGTAATTGCCCAAAATTTTGGCAGTGGCTTATGTCCTCAAGAACAAAATGATCGAGCACGTTGAAATCCACCTGGCTATCCTCAAGTTCCCCAACATCTCCCATTAGAGGATGGTCAGGAGTTCTCCAGCTTTCTCAAAGTTTTGAACCCAGCAGTCTGCTGTGAATCGCCATGGTCCCGAATTTTTGGACCGCAGAAAGGGTAAGATGGACTTTGCTTTAAATCACGCCTAGTAGTATATTTAAAATGAATGAATACATGTGGTGGGGATTCGGTACTGATTAACAGAACATGTGGAATGGAGCTGACATATATCGGTCCCAACACACATGGTTTCCCGTGAGTCACAATGTTTTCTTCCCACGTGGTAATCTGACAACCAGGTAAACAGAGGGATTATTGGCTTTTGCCTTACAATACACTTGAATGAGCCTGCTCTTCATTATTCTGCTGCTCATCCTCCACACCCAGATCACATAATACGCTACGTGATTTGTACAAGTCATTCTGCATGCCATTTGTCTGATCATTTCCTACTTGTAGCCAATTGTTTTAATAACTTCCTCTTTTGCCATTGAATGCCATGAATACCTTACTTTCAGTAAATTACATTTGAGTCAACGGTAACACAATAAATTAAATCCTCAAAGGGAGGACAATTAGCATGAATTATTGAAGGGCTTGCTGTCAGTTCAGAGCACTTCTCGCTCAGATACATAAAGGGCAACACAACTATCCCCCACAGTCATATTCGGAGTGCGGATGTGTGCAGGTTCACAGCTACCGGGACTGAACCTGCCAAAATGTTAATGATCCCCATGGCCTGTTGCATTTATAAATAAGGGGGCATTCACATTAGTTGGTAGGGTTGAGCTCTGTGTGCACAGCGTTCAAGCTGCCTATTGGTATACACTGGACCTTCTCGTTCTTTCCTTCTCTTTTCCTGGAGTACTGTGAAGTAGAGATGGTTTTCTCTCTGTGGATCTCTCAGAGATAGTGGTTCTCTGGAGCTCAAGCCTAGTACTTTACTAGCAAATCTCTAGACTGGGCCAGGGGCGGTCCTAAGTCCAACACCTTACTTCCTACAGGGACAGAGTCAGGATTATTAACCTCAACTTAACACACAAAAATAGTCTGGTGCACATCGATACATTAAAACATTAGCACAAAATAAAAAACAACTTGCGGTGACCCTCTTTGTTGGAAAGTACGATCGGCGGGGATTCCCTACTCAGCTGGAAAAAAGGCGTACCAGCCCGACGAGCAAGTGGGGATGCACGGATAGGTTTAATGGAAGTACTGGGAGCTTATCTTGCCATACTCATTAAACACAGTGACCGAACTTAGGCAACTTTTACATTAGCGGATCCGTCAAGGATCTGCAAAAACGCTTCTGTTACAATAATACAACCGCATGCATCCGTCATGAATGAATCCGGTTGTATTATGTGTTCTATAGCCATGACGGATCTGTCCTGAACTTAACAAAGTCAAAGGGGGACGGATCCATTTTCTATTGTGTCAGAGAAAACGGATCCGTCCCCATTGACTTACATTGTGCTCTGCACCACATCGCGGACAGAAAAACGCTGGAGGCAGCTTTTTGGTGTCCGCCTACAGAGCGGAACGGTGACTGAACAGAGGCAAACTGATACATTCTGAGCAGATCCATTTCCATTCAGAATGCATTAGGGCAAAACTGATCCGCAATAGGGCAAAACACTAGTGTGAAAGTAGCCTTAACCAATGAATGGCCTCAGAGGTCACATGCGCAACAATGGCACGTCACTTGTGACACTTATGGCCATGTCACAGTACCTGTCAAGTCTGTCGAAAAAAATAGCACAGCACGAAGCAGTATTTTTTTCTGGCAATATGACAAAGCCTCCAACACAGAGGTGAACAGAATGGGAGGGTTCAGGTCTCACGAGCACTATACAGAGCCTAAAATGCAGTCTTAGGCCTTGTCTTGTCGATAGTTTTCCCTACAGATCTACCGGGCTTAATATCAGAATGCTAGGCTTTATCAATCCTGAAAAACTGCTTCTTACTGTACCAGCGGAAACAGGCGGCTGCCGGGTAAATAGGTTTACAGATCAACAGACTTGTAACTCCTGAAGCAATGACAGAAAACATGCACACAGGCACGCATATACGTGTCACAAGCACACTGACTCTTAGAGGGATTGACCATTTTATATTACTGGGAACAGCATATGCACGATGCTAGTTAGATGCTAGTTAGATGCAACTATCGGCACAGATATCCACTGACCTGCATGCCGGCGCTACTCTCAGAACATGGCCACGTATGGGGGGGTTCCGTCCACTAGTGGCCTCTTTTCACAGGGAAAATACCGCATATGCAATCTGACCCCAGTACAAGTGAATGAAGGTCGCTGATGGACAGAACTCTTTCCAAGGGCAGTACCAGTATGCCTGCATGGAAACATTAATTTTTCACATGGGACACCAGAGCCAATAGTTTAATAATTCTCAATACTAGTTGCATGGACGTGCTGTTCCCAGCACATGTGCAGCTAGTGATATAAACTGGCCAACCCCTGTAAGGCCGCCATATTCATTGATGTATTTTCAGCAGGTTCCGCCACCAGTCTAGAGGGCCCATACACACAACCATATAGTTCTGTCCGCATCCGTCCTGCAATTTTGTGGATCGGATGCAGACCCATTCATTTCAGTGGGGCTGCAAAAGAGGAGGACAGCGCACAGTCTGCTTTCCGCATCCGTATGTCCGTTCCGTGGCCCCGCAAAAATGTCCTATTCTTGCCCATGTTTGCGGACAAGAATAGGCATTTCTATCATTGATAAATATGTTCTGTTACGCAAAATGCGGAAGGAACGCGGCCAGTATCAGTGTTTGGCAGATCTGCAATTTGTGGTCCACTAAAACGGATATGGTCGTGTGAATCCTGAACTCCAGCCCTTTATGGCCCACGTGTTGGTCATGATTTGAGAATATCTCACACAATTAACTAACTGTACCACCTGATAACTACTAAGGAAATCCAGAAAACATGACCGGCAGGTGGGACTCTAGGACTGAAGTTGAGGAACTCTGGTCTAAATTTTGTGAGGTCCCTTTTGTTTTCCCAGGAGATAAGCCACTGCCTAAAGTTTCTGGCACTGGCTTTCTCCCTCACCTCATGAAACGTACATACATGTCTTGCCGAACCAAACGTGAATGTCTGTGGGGGAGTCAGGAGGGACTTAGGAGACAGTCATTTGGCCAACAGCTATTGAACGTGTATGGCAGCCTTTAGAACATACTATATTCTTGGGCCTCTTTCACACTTGCGTTGTTAAGATCCGACGTGCACTTCCGTCGCCGGAAATGCCCACCAAATCCGTAACAACGCAGGTGACCTGAAAGCATTTGAAGACTGATCAGTTTTCAAAATGCTTTCAGTGTTACTATGGCAGCCAGGACGCTATTAAAGTCCTGGTTGCCATAGTAGTAGTGGGGAGCGGGGAAGCAGTATACTTACCATCCGTGCGGCTCCCGAATGACATCAGAACGCCCGATGCGCATGGATCACGTGATCCATGCGCATGGGGCGCTTTGACGTCACTCTGGATGGTAAGTATCTGCTCAAATAAACTCCACCTCTCCTCATAAGACTTCTCTAGAGGACAATGCTCCTTGACCACTATCTCAATTATAAACCACACCAAGGGCTATATGTATAAAACGTAGCTTTTAATAACCACTATTAAAAATAGAGAAATACCTCACCGTGTAAACCAATATTGTGCAAAAAATACGCAGCTTACCTCAAGCCTTCACAATGGATGCTTGTGTATATACTCACATATGTGTGGGTGTAGATCACTGCTTGTGTGGTAATGTGACAGTATCAAACTGGTACCTGTATATCCCTGGTCATCCCTGTGTGAATCGGGACCTGGGACCTGTAATGTCACCTGCCTACACAGCAGAGCACCCGCCCCGACAGGAGCGACCCCACATTGAACCTGACCCTAAATATTGGGCCTATTCCCTATAATATCCTTCACTAATTCCCTACGTGTCACGTTTCATCCATAGGAATGGACTCATCAGGGGATTTTATCCACACTAAAAGGGAAAAGAACATAAACCAAAAAAACACCATAAATATGTGCATCCATGAAAGAAATCAGTTGGAAAGCTCCTACTTATCTAAAAGTAACATACCTTAATATCCATCAAAGTCCAGAGATAGATATTTCTTATTACAGCACAATCCTGAAAAACCAGTGGGCTAGTACAGGAGTAGCAGGGTCTCAATCGACCCACACATGTATACAGCGAGGCCAGTGAGCGAGCGCTATTGATATCAGCCCTCCCGCTCCTTAAATAACCTACCTCATCAGTGTACCGGCTTCTTCCTCATGTCTGTGGAATGCACGCCGCCGCGTGCGCTCCACCGACCGGAAGTGACGTTGCGCCGCCTGATGAATGCGGAAATGCAACGTAGGTGCCCGCCCCCGGCTGCTAGGCAACCGGAGGACGCCGAGTACATATAAACATACCAGCGCTTATTCCGTCTCCTGTTCGCCGATTGATGAGCACCCACTGTTGCTAAACAAAGGTCAACCAATTAGCGTCACAATGGACATATTGAAAAGGGTTGGCAGGATTATTAACTCTTTGTTTGTCATGTCTGGAGAAAAATAGGTTGTTCAGAATCCAGAGAACACAGTGTTAGATTAGATCCTTCACAAAAAACAAGCAGAATTCTGCTGCTCATTTAGGCCAAGGGGATCCACCGTTTTTAAGTAGTAGATCCACTTGGCCTCACTCTGCAGGATTTGTCGGTCCCAATCACCACCTCTTGGGTCAGGTTTAATTAACTCAATCCCCATGACTCTTAGGCATGTGGCATCACCCCCATGCACATTCCTCACATGCCGAGAGACAGGGGTATCCTTTTGATTTATGATATCATTTAAATGTTCCCCTATCCTTCGGCGCAATTCTCTTTTAGTTTTCCCTATATATTCATATATAGGGACCGACAAATCCTGCAGAGTGAGGCCAAGTGGATCTACTACTTAAAAACGGTGGATCCCCTTGGCCTAAATGAGCAGCAGAATTATGCTTGTTTTTTGTGAAGGATCTAATCTAACACTGTGTTCTCTGGATTCTGAACAACCTATTTTTCTCCAGACATGACAAACAAAGAGTTAATAATCCTGCCAACCCTTTTCAATATGTCCATTGTGACGCTAATTGGTTGACCTTTGTTTAGCAACAGTGGGTGCTCATCAATCGGCGAACAGGCGACGGAATAAGCGCTGGTATGTTTATATGTACTCGGCGTCCTCCGGTTGCCTAGCAGCCGGGGGCGGGCACCTACGTTGCATTTCCGCATTCATCAGGCGGCGCAACGTCACTTCCGGTCAGTGGAGCGCGCGCGGCGTGCGCTCCACAGACATGAGGAAGAAGCCGGTACACTGATGAGGTAGGTTATTTAAGGAGCGGGAGGGCTGATATCAATAGCGCTCGCTCACTGGCCTCGCTGTATACATGTGTGGGTCGATTGAGACCCTGCTACTCCTGTACTAGCCCACTGGTTTTTCAGGATTGTGCTGTAATAAGAAATATCTATCTCTGGACTTTGATGGATATCAAGGTATGTTACTTTTAGATAAGTAGGAGCTTTCCAACTGATTTCTTTCATGGATGCACATATTTATGGTGTTTTTTTGGTTTATGTTCTTTTCCCTTTTAGTGTGGATAAAATCCCCTGATGAGTCCATTCCTATGGATGAAACGTGACACGTAGGGAATTAGTGAAGGATATTATAGGGAATAGGCCCAATATTTAGGGTCAGGTTCAATGTGGGGTCGCTCCTGTCGGGGCGGGTGCTCTGCTGTGTAGGCAGGTGACATTACAGGTCCCAGGTCCCGATTCACACAGGGATGACCAGGGATATACAGGTACCAGTTTGATACTGTCACATTACCACACAAGCAGTGATCTACACCCACACATGTGAGTATACACACAAGCATCCATTGTGAAGGCTTGAGGTAAGCTGCGTATTTTTTGCACAATATTGGTTTACACGGTGAGGTATTTCTCTATTTTTAATAGTGGTTATTAAAAGCTACGTTTTATACATATAGCCCTTGGTGTGGTTTATAATTAAGTATCTGCTCCCCTGCTCCTTGCTACACTTTACCATGGCAGCCGGGACTTTAGCATCCTGGCTGCCATGGTAACCATTGAGAAAAAGCTAAACTTCGGATCCGGCGATGCACCGAAACGACGTTTAGCTTAATGCCGGATCCGGATTAAATGCTCTTCAATGGGCATTAATTCAGGATCCGGCATTACGGCATGTCTTCCGGATTTCAGGACGGAGACAAATCCGCAGCATGCTGCGCTTTTGTCAATGTCCAAAAAACGTTCACATACTGAACAGAAGACATCCTGATGCATCGTGAACGGAATGCTCTCCATTCAGGATGCATTAGGATAATCCTGATCAGTATCTTTCCGTCCTAGAGCCCCGAGGACTGAACTCTAGGACGGAAAGCTAAAACGCATATGTGAAAGGAGCCTAACTTTTGTAATTTTGAGTGTCACATTATGCTTCTGGGCTTACTTTCAGATTCAGACTAGCATGGTGATATGGAAAGTACTGCATCAGGCAGCCAGCGCTTACCTAGTAGAGTCATGCCTCATACTTGAACAGGGCGGGCCACCTGGTTGTGCCAGTGGTGGTTTCCATACACAGGAAATTCCTGACCTTTCTATATAATGTTTTATTGCCTCTTCACAGCACGTTCCCATCCAGAAGATCCAACACAAATAGCGTTCATCTGAATAAGAGGAAGCTGTTTATCACAAACATCTCAGGCATGGAACAAGACTGCCTTGTGTTCCCCAAGGGCGAATTCAGTGACAAGTAGTACTAGTCTGAGGAAGTCGGACTCATAGGAGGTAAGCGCTCTTCACGGTCACCAGTTTTATGAGGTATTAAATGCAATGTCACATATTATTAAAGCCCATTATGAATGATTCAAAACTGAAGCCTTACAATTAGCGTCCTGAAGAACGTAGATCCCATCTGATCTTATCTTGTAATACTGCAATCAGAAGTAAAGAAATCTAATACAGGCATCTCAGAAAATCACCTCTCAGTCCCGTCTACTGAAGACCAGAAAGTTCCCTCAAGAATCGAGGGCGTCAGAAAGAAGGGTCACTGCAAAAACATCCAGAAGACTATTTGTAAAGACGACCTGGACTCTTAGGGCGCTATTACACTGCCCGATGTAGGGGCAGTGCAAACGCCGATGGATGATTACACAAGCCAATGCAAACAGAGTGCTGGAGGAATAACTGCTACTGCAGTCCTTCCTTCCTCATCCAGTTCTGTTGGTTATTAGCAGGGCATCCCTGATTACACTGGGAGATATGCTGCCGACAATCGGACATACTTCATCCTGATGAAAGATGCCCATCAGCAGATGAACAAGCCTGCCTGATTATATCAGCCTATTCTCACGAGCGAGTGTTTCTATGAATGCTGATAATCATACAGTCAAATTGGCCCTTTACAAAGTACTTCAGTCGGGGTGCATTCACAGCGTACGTAAGAGGATCTCCTGTCATATACCTCTGATGGATGCCACTGTACACGCATACTTTGCCCACAGGCTGCCATATTAAAGTAACATAACACATGGCATGAGGTTTAGGTTTTCTTAACTGCATTCCCCTGAATAGAAGAGAGTAGTTGATCACACTATTGTACGCAAAAAATGTTTTTAAAAATGGTGTACCAACATATATGTGTGAGATGAACGAGGAACACAGATGTACACTGCATATGAAGTGTAAATGCAGCCTTTGGCCTGGGCACCAGAAATATACACCACTAATATCACAGTATTTAGCAGTATTAGGGTACTTTCACACTTGCGTTAAAGTTTTTCGGTATAGAGTTCCGTCCTAGGGGCTCAATACCGGGAAAAAAAAAGTTCAGTTTTATCCTAATGCATTCTGAATGGAGAGCAATTAATTCAGTATGCATCAGGATGGCTTCCCGTTCAGTCACTCTTACCAAGTGTTCCGGCAAAACGGATCTGGTTGTCCGGTCTGTTCATGCGCAGACCTTTAAAAAATTAAAAATATAAATAAATACCGGATCCGTTTTTTCCGGATGACACTGGAGAGACGGAGCCGGTGTTTCAATGCATTTGTTAGACGGATTCACATCCGGATCAGTCTACAAATGCTTTCCATTTTCGACCGGATTTCCGGATCCGGCAGGCAGTTCCTCACAACGCAAGTGTGAAAGTACCCTTATTTGGCTATTTTGGGCATGCCACAATTTTCTTGGGCCTAATAGAAGAAATGCCTATTCTTATCTGCAGAACGGACGAGAATAGAACAGGTTCTATAATTTGCGGGGCCACGGAACGGATATACGTACGGACATAACTGAAATGAATGGGTCCGCATCCGATCCACAAAATTACAGAATGGATGCGGACAGAAATATTCAGTCGTGTGCATGGGCCCTTAGACTGGATGACATCCGTAAGCTGTCCGTGTTTTTTGCATCAAAATGAAGGTGTCCACCTCCAAACCGCAAAAAATGTGGATTGGCAATGTTGTCTTTACATTCCTTAACCGAAAAGGAGCAGCATAAGGGTGCCTTCCCATATTGCAAGAAAATTTTGACTAGCACATCCATAAAGCTAGCATGCAGGTAGCAAACAAAAACGTATGGCAGCACACTGTTATACATGCAAATAATAGAACTAAGGATTAAGGGTTATTCTGGATTAAAGTGGTATTATACATAAAAAATGGAAGCCCTTTACACACAATTTTTGATCAAACATGTGTCGGGCCCATCTACCAACATCAAGGTGGCTTCGCATATGGCAGGTTTTGCTCCAGAAAATTTCCGCAACTGAAAATCAAGTTCCATTGATTTGAAAGGGGCTGTTTTGATGGAAAACACATGGATTTTTCCAAGCCCCATTCACATGAATGAAGTGGATTTTCAGTCGCAGAAATTTTCGGAAACAAAGCCTGCTACGAGTGAAAGAGAAGCGCATCAATAGAAAGTATGACACAGGGCGTCAATCAACCCTAAATTCAGTCCTGACATCAGACATGCCGTTAACACTGAATTATACTGCTTCAGCCTACAAAGGATAATAGAATTGCTACAGGCAGAGTTTGATTTTGAGGCCAGATTGCAGGAATTTTACAGTATATTTAAACTGGTTCTAGTGCAGTGTCTGCCTCCGTTTTTACATTCCTATGACTGAAATTAACGGCAGCGCTGGATCTGTCACATGACGGAATTCAATGGGGTCCCAAGGGTTTCGGTCAAGGAAGAAAAGAAATGGCACATCATGCTACAATATTTTTTTCCCTGGCATTGGATGGAGGCCCATAGCGGAACCTCCAATACAGATGTGAACACAGCCTAACACTAAACATGTATCCGTCATAGCAGGCTGAAAGATACCACAGCCAGCAGAATCAGCCTACGGACTGAAATATCTTCAGTGGTCCGGGACCACCTCACTAATGAGCTTACTTACGGTTTTCTAAAGTTTTCCACATACTCTGCTCCAAGACTAATAGCACAAATCAATACAATTAAGCATGGGCACGTATGGTTCCTCCTAGAAGACCCAACGCCTAGGGCTCTCCCATAGTCTATTACTGAATGGCATCTATAGTGAAGTATTTGCTCTAAGGAACTTCGCTACATCTAATTGATCTATGCATGCACTGTACGGTCTGACATGTCTGTATTACTAGATCCCATTACGTGGTCATTCTGGAGGGACATTTACTGAAGTCTTTACACCTCCACTATTGTGGCATAAAAAGTCCCAAACGATGATGCACACTATAACTGCGCAATATTTTTTGACTTTTCACTTGTCTCAAGTTGTGGCAGAATGTGGGTGGGGCTTAGCTGGAGGGGGTGTGGCCTCCGCGGCCTGCTGGATCTTTTTTTTATTGAAGTTTCATATGGAAATAGCATTAGATGTCAAACAGGATCCCGCTCAGCCTGCTGGATTTACTATCGGATACACCAGAACCTGGCATAAATAATACTTCAGAACTACTCCAGCTCATAGGTCGCGTAGATTTGAAAGTCCAGTGCACAGACAGCCCTTATGCACTAAATTTATGTACATAATAAGTCTTAGGATATGTCTCCGACTATGCTGTGCCGTTATTCTGACCACAAAATGCATCACATCTGGACTGAAATCTTACCAATTCATATCAATGGATATGTGCACACGCATTATGTGTTACTGTGTTCAGGAACAAAAAGCTGCATGTTCTATATTCTGCGTTTTTCTGTGAATGGGGCTTGTGTGAAAAACGGAAGACATCCGGATACACTGTGTATTTCACTGATGTTGTTAGGAGCTGTAGATTGTTATTCTTCAGTTTTTCTTCACACGCGTGAAAAACGGATGCTATTCAGATACAATCTGTACGGAAAAACTGCACACACTGAACGCAGTCGCAGAAAGAAAAAAAAAAATAACATTCAACTTGCGAGCAAAACCATCCGTTTTTTCCAGGACAGGTCCTGACACAATCTGTGAAAGAGGCCTTAGGGTTGTATCTCTCCACTTTGACCCTTTCCAACCAGTGCTGTCTTTGCAGAGACACACGCCTTTGACAAGGAGAATAGTAACTCTATTTATACATTTTTTAGCAGGAATAACAGAGGAAATGCACAATGAAGCGTTGTCAAAAAAAGATGCATCAGGATTAATGGGGAATAATACAAGTATTTACTTAGACATGTCAGTAATAGTGACAAGTTCTCTTTAAGGGAGTTACCCGATTGGTGGGGGTCCCGTCGATCAGCTGTTTAAAAAGGCATCGGCGCTCACAGCTTTGCCTAGGCCATGTGACATCACGTTCATCGGTCACGTGGCCTAACGGAACTGATGCCTCCTGATGAGTTAAGTCAAACGGAACCGTTTTTGGTGGGGTTTTGAGATCTTAAAACCACAAACCAAAGCGCAAATGGGAAAGCAGCCTAAGCAGTCATTCCACTACAAGTCCACCACCACGCATTTTCAATCACGGCTTGTGAAACACCGGCAGGATGTAATCCACAGAAAGAAGAAGACAAGGAGCACAGGGACGTGTTTTCCCCAAAACCATAGAAAACCTATAAATAACATTATGTTCAGCATTTTTACAACGTTCCTATCATAAGCCCTAATAGATGCCACCAGAATACCCCTTTAAGGACTATTTCCATTTCCTCGTGTGTTTTTGATGAAAAAAACATAACATTGGAGAACAGAACAGATCTCCATGTGAATTAGGACTTGTACAAACATTAAATGAAAAGGGCTTCACTCATCATGATCATCCCCTCTGAAATCACCTAACTGCGGTGGGCCCAGCTCCTGGTGGGATAACCCCTTCCACATATACCTGATGACAATGCATGAAAATATCTGGATGCACGCGCGTTTCTTCCATTATTCTCTACCATCGATCAAGCTGTTGCATATCCTTTGTATTCTCCAACATTTTACAAAGCTTCGTCCCTCCCTTTGTATGTGCTACTTATCGACTAAAGCAATTCCAGGTACAAAATAAAAGTCTAAACCATGAAGCTTGGGAAATGTAATACTGTAGATACAGCGCTGCGTATAAGTGGTGTATTCACCAGTGTGTCCCCTCTCCCATATGTATACATACTTGTATTTCCAGGGACAAACAAGCTGCCAAGCTGGTCTTCAGTCAGCGCACAACAGCCAAAGGATCTGTCTGTCACTGTGTTCGGGCCAAGGACAAAACACAATCTGGAAGGCCTGAATTAGACTGGAGCGTTAATTTCTGGCAATCCATAGTGACAGAACCTGCTGCTTACACTGAAATGGATGGCCTTGTCATAAAGCTTAAAGCCACAACACGGCCTTGAAAACAGACATCTCATTTTCTCCAACAACTGTCCCAATTTTAATTATGTAAGGCTTTTTTCCTCTTCACATACTGGGTGAAGTAGTAAACGCAAGAACCCTTTGATATTACTTGATTTTAGAACGGAACTAGGAGATGGAAGACCGCTGGTGAATACAGCGCGGTACGAGGCGCTCCCCTTGTCGGACATGACATTATACACTTAGAAAAGGGGCTAAAAACACTCGATAAGTGCAGTGTAAGGCATGCATGTCCGTTTTTTTGGAGCAAACTGTGTCAATATAATGGTGCATTTTCAAAATGAAATCTGCTCCGCAGTGTCTAATAGCCCTATCATGTACAAATGCATAATAATGTCATATTGATGATGTAAAGTAACACAAAAGATTGTGTTGTTCCCCCTTCTGGCTTCAGCTGGTGGGGTTCCAACGTTCTGGAGCTTTTGCTGACCAATATGTCCAATTTATACTGTTGCTGAACACACACTTAAATACTGATGACCTATCCACTGAATTGGTGATCAGTATCTGATCGGTGGGGTCACACACGCGGGACCTCCGCCGATCAGCTGTTTGAGAAGGCAACGGGTCTTGTGGTAGCGCCACCGCTTTCTCTAGCTTAGTCTAGGCCAGTGACAACACGTTCATCGATCACGTGGCCTAGGCGCAGCTAAACCCCATGGAAGTGAATGGGGCCGAGCATGACACCAAGCACAGCCACTATGCAACGTACGGCGCTGTGCTTGGTGAGCACGGAGAAAACTGCGGTGGGTCCCAGGTGTAGGACTCTCACCAATCAGATACTGATGACCTATCCAGAGGACAGGCCATCAGTATTTAATCTCGGAAAACCCTTTTAACCACTACTGAACAGGCTTCTTACAGCAACACTAAGCCTAAACTCGCCCTCACTGTTTGTCGCAGGAACATGCAGAAAATGCTGCGGACTGGCAAATGGCTTTGTAGAATACTTCAGGGGGATGATGTGGATTAAATAAGGGCCGGGATGAATGATCTGTCCATCATACTGCAGGAGAGGAGGAGGTGCATGCTCCAGCCAACTGTCTTACAGCCATACGCAAAATTAGGAGGAGAAGGTGAACAATGAATGAGTCTCTGAGATACAAAGAGCAGATTAAGGATAGGTTCACATTTTTTCTTATTTCCTAGGTTCACAAGTGACTGAAAATCCAGCAGGAAAACCCAAATGTGGATTTTGCTGCGTTTCCGCAGCAAAAATAAAAACAAAGCTTCGGAAGAGTCATCAGATTTCACCCCCTCCACTGAAAAGGGCGAAATCTGCTGTATAAGTGGACATGCTACGCATTTCAAATCCGCAATGCCGCACCTTTTCCTAAGAATGAGGGGCAACACTAAATGATGGATGAAACTCGCACCAAACTAGTTACACAAGATCAATTTTCATTACTGGAAATAAACAGGTTTACCTTCAGGCAGGTTAATGAGCGATAATGTAGCCATCTGTAATTTTTCACCATTGTCATCACTGATTCACACTGTTTCAGTAAATTCTGTACAAAACCAGGAGACAATTCACACCGTTGTCAAAGATCTCTGAGCTCCTTTGTTTTTTTGACTGTTTAACCAAACCCTATAAAGAACTGCATTACAAGGAAGAAGTAAACATTTTTCCTGATCCACAATTTGGGTTCCAATTTAACAAGAATGATCCTCGGCCTATGTAAAGGGGCCCTAGGCTAGACACCTCTGACAGCTGCTTATTTCCCTTGAGAACAAAAGGATCGGGCATTAAAATTCCACATGCCAGCTATATGACTGACCAGTAACCAAGAAAATGACATAATTGCAGTGGTCCACAACCACATTCAGTAGGGTCTTCAGATATCTTACCAGTCATCAGCCGTTGGGCTTCATAAGGTTCCATGTAGCCATTGTTCTCAGTTATCACTCCTTTGTTCTTCTGTTCATTCTTGGCATCGAAAGGATCAGAGTAGTCATCAGCGATTGCAACCTGGAAGAAGAGGTGAGAAAAATGACACCTATTATACAGTGTCTCCCATCGCTCTTCTTTGAAGCTTACTGACACAAGAAAATAAGTGATTAGGCAAGGAAACGTACAGACACCATGATGCCTTTATAAGCTGCAGCAGAACGCTGAGGTAGTACAGTTCACACCGGATGAAATCTGAATAAACTAACGGCACAATGGCCCTAGTGCGTAACTGAAATATGCGGTATGATAAAAGATTCAGTTGCCCTCATGAATACAGAGCAGGATGACACAACCATACCATGGGTAGCTGCACATCCACGGTAAACTGGAAAAGTTAGTACTCGGAAATACATTCCTGATAATTGCCTGTTTATCAGAGGAGGTGAAGAGCTGCATTTACTTGTAGCAATCACCTCCCCATACAAATTTATCGTTTCTGGGCACAGGTTACCTGGTGCCCTGAAATGGTGAAGTGTCAGCAGCATCAATAATGCTTTAACCCAAGTATTTGCTTGTTCATCTGGTGATTGGCCTTCACATGGGCCGATTATTGGGTACTAACACTCCATATCAATGACCTGTGTAAACGGATCTTAACCCCAGTGATCTGCCTGACTACAGTATGTTCAGGCAGAAAAGAACAATACTGTTATGAAAAAATGGTGCTTGGGATGTGTGGTTGCAGGGGTGGGGATGGCTGCTTCTGAGAGCTCTTTTTTTAGGCTACAATTTCGCTAGAGCATAGACCTCGGCTTGGTTTTAAAGCAATCCAAACTTTAAAACAAGATCAAGCTTGCGGCACTAGCCATCATACAGCCATTAGAAATAGGTCTCAGTGAGCGCTGCATAAATCTTAAGTTCTCACACCCGACCACATTTCTAAAGGGTCTATCTCCGGTTTTATGGCAGCTAGCACCATGATCCTGGTCTTAGCATTAGCTCAATTGTTGTCGAAGATATTTAAAGTTAAAGCAGCCCACCGCCTTTAAGCCAGCTGTGATTACAATCGAAATACAAAATGAGAGGGGTGGCAGTGGGGGCTGTGCTGACAGACTGCAGGGAGAAGAGAGAATTAGATACTATCTCCCTGTATAACTGTACATGTCCCCGTGGGGAGGGCAACATGGACTTTTGTTACCAATCACCTAATCAGTCTGATAGTATATTCTGCTCTCTGATCACGATATGTTTTTCTTAGTTTTTTTTATTAAAGATGTCCCTAATTAGGCTGTTTTTTTTGGCGTCACTACCCGGACCTTTACCAGAATCCGGATCACGCTGTGAAATGAGTCGCACCAAATACTTGCACTCAACATACACAAAATACAGTAAAGCTTACATTTTATACTGTTTCTATCTTGTCCACAACTGATCTTGACAGAAAATATGCAGATCGCTTTTTTAGCGATAGCTGCTGCATGCTGCAGTAACAGTGATGAAGATTAGCACTAGATAGGAATATCTAATATTTATTTTTATATATCCATGAAAACTGCCACCATAAATGATCAGACAGCTTTGAAATCAATGTAGGGTATCGTTCCTGGATCTGTGCGTCGCCATAACCGCTCATTTAATAACACCTGTTCACACATGAGGCCTTTGCATCATTTTGGCTGTATTTTATTTTGAAAAGGACAAGAATTTTTTTTTACATTTTTTAAAACAAGAATGCCACAAAGCTCAAAGAACGAAGAAACCATTGGTGTAAAATAACACCCTGTACTGCCATAACCAGAAACCGCACGTCTCTACCCATGTAAACTTGGGCAGAATTTGTTTTGGGGAAAGGTGTCAACCCCAGATACGCTGCATCCGTAAAAACCTATTCTATACACTTAATACATTATTTATGGGTGATAGAAAACCAAGCAAATAAAACCTTAAAAACAATACTAGAATTGCCATTTGCGATTACTTCCACCTACTAAAAACTGAATAAAAAGCAATAAAAAAAAAATGGTACCAATGAAAACTACAAATCATCCCACAATAGAAAAGCCATCACATAGTTAGGTTGTCAGGAAAATTTAAATGTTCTCCGTCTTCGGAAACAGCAATGCAAAAACAAATTATTTTGAAAAGTAAAAAAATATTTTTATTGTGCAAGTAGTGGAGCATAATAAAAACGATATAAATTTGGCATCATCATAATTGTACTGAGCCACAGCGTAAAGTTATGTATTTATACCACACAGTGAACGCTGTAAAAACACTGGCCCAGATTTACTAATGTATCTCTGCCAGAAATCTGTCTAAAAAGTGGTGCAATTTGGCACATGTAGGGTTTTTAGACAGAATTCTGGCTCAGGCACATTAGTAAATCTGGACCAATAAAGAAATTTTTTTTTATTCCTCCTACAAAAAACAAGACAAAACAAATACCACTGGAACTCAAAGGGAGAAAGCACTTACTAGTCCTTAAGGCTAAAATTAATTATCTAAGAGGTTACAATTCACTTAAAGGGAAACTGTCATGTTGAGCATGGTGTGAGCTACAGGCAACAAGTTATAGAGCAGGAGGAGCTGAGCAGATTGATATATAGTTATGTGGGAAAAGATTCAGTAAAATTTATAGATTTATATCCCTGCTTATTCTGGGCTTTGAAGACAAGGAGTCGGTCCTATCAGTGACTGACAGCTATCTCTGTATACACAGTCATAGAGGGAAGGCTGTCAGTCACTGATAGGACTATCTCCTTGTCTTCAGTCAGTGACTGACAGCTATCTCTGTATACACAGTCATAGAGGGAAGGCTGTCAGTCACTGATAGGACTGTCTCCTAGATATCAGTCACTGACAGCTATCTCTGTATACACAGTCATAGAGGGAAGGCTGTCAGTCACTGATAGGACCGGCTCCTTGTCTTCAGTCAGTGACTGACAGCTATCTCTGTATACACAGTCATAGAGGGAAGGCTGTCAGTCACTGATAGGACCGTCTCCTTGTCCTCAGTCAATGACTGACAGCTATCTCTGTATACACAGTCATAGAGGGAAGGCTGTCAGTCACTGATAGGACCGGCTCCTTGTCTTCAGTCAGTGACTGACAGCTATCTCTGTATACACAGTCATAGAGGGAAGGCTGTCAGTCACTGATAGGACCGCTCCTTGTCTTCAGTCAGTGACTGACAGCTATCTCTGTATACACAGTCATAGAGGGAAGGCTGTCAGTCACTGATAGGACGGCTCTTGTCTTCAGTCAGTGACTGACAGCTATCTCTGTATACACAGTCATAGAGGGAAGGCTGTCAGTCACTGATAGGACCGTCTCCTTGTCTTCAGTCAGTGACTGACAGCTATCTCTGTATACACAGTCATAGAGGGAGAGCGTTCAGTCACTGATAGGACCGTCTCCTTGTCTTCAGTCAGTGACTGACAGCTATCTCTGTATACACAGTCATAGAGGGAAGGCTGTCGGTCACTGATAGGACCGTCTCCTTGTCCTCAGTCAGTGACTGACAGCTTTCTCTGTATACACAGTCATAGAGGGAAGGCTGACAATCACCGATAGGACCGTCTCCTTGTCTTCAGTCAGTGACTGACAGCTATCTCTGTATACACAGTCATCGAGGGAAGGTTGTCAGTCACTGATAGGACCGTCTCCTTGCCTTCAGTCAGTGACTGAAAGCTATCTCTGTATACACAGTCATAGAGGGAAGGCTGTCAGTCACTGATAGGACCGTCTCCTTGTCCTCAGTCAGTGACTGACAGCTATCTCTGTATACACAGTCATAGAGGGAAGGCTGTCAGTCACTGATAGGACCGTCTCCTTGTCTTCAGTCAGTGACTGACGGCTATCTCTGTATACACAGTCATAGAGGGAAGGCTGTCAGTCACTGATAGGACCGTCTCCTTGTCCTCAGTCAGTGACTGACAGCTATCTCTGTATACACAGTCATAGAGGGAAGCCTGTCAGTCACTGATAGGACCGTCTCCTTGTCTTCAGTCAGTGACTGACAGCTATCTCTGTATACACAGTCATAGAGGGAAGGCTGTCAGTCACTGATATGACTGTCTCCTTGTCTTCAGTCAGTGACAGCTATCTCTGTATACATAGTCATAGAGGGAAGGCTGTCAGTCACTGATAGGACCGTCTCCTTGTCCTCAGTCAGTGACTGACAGCTATCTCTGTATACACAGTCATAGAGGGAAGCCTGTCAGTCACTGATAGGACCGTCTCCTTGTCCTCAGTCAGTGACTGACAGCTGTCTCTGTATACACAGTCATAGAGGGAAGGTTGTCATCACTGATAGGACCGTCTCCTTGTCTTCAGTCAGTGACAGCTATCTCTGTATACACAGTCAGAGAGGGAAGGCTGTCAGTCACTGATAGGACCGTCTCCTAGATATCAGTAACTGACAGCTATCTCTGTATACACAGTCATAGAGGGAAGGCTGTCAGTCACTGATAGGACCGTCCTCCTAGATATCAGTCAGTGACTGACAGCTATCTCTGTATACACAGTCATAGAGGGAAGGCTGTCAGTCACTGATAGGACCGTCTCCTTGTCTTCAGTCAGTGACTGACAGCTATCTCTGTATACACAGTCATAGAGGGAAGGCTGTCAGTCACTGATAGGACCTCCTCCTTGTCTTCAGTCAGTGACTGACAGCTATCTCTGTATACACAGTCAGAGGGCAGGCTGTCAGTCACTGATAGTGCCGTCTCCTTGTCTTCAGTCAGTGACTGACAGCTATCTCTGTATACACAGTCATAGAGGGCAGGCTGTCAGTCACTGATAGGACCTTCTCCTTGTCTTCAGTCAGTGACTGACAGCTATCTCTGTATACACAGTCATAGAGGGAAGGCTGTCAGTCACTGATAGAACCGTCTCCTTGATATCAGTCAGTGACTGACTGCTATCTCTGTATACACAGTCATAGAGGGAAGGCTGTCAGTCACTGATAGGACCGTCTCCTAGATATCAGTCACTGACAGCTATCTCTGTATACACAGTCATAGAGGGAAGGCTGTCAGTCACTGATAGGACCGTCTCCTAGATATCAGTCACTGACAGCTATCTCTGTATACACAGTCATAGAGGGAAGGCTGTCAGTCACTGATAGGACCGTCTTCTTGACTTCAAAGCCCAGAATGAGCAGAGATAACAGTTGCAGAATGCTATTCAGAGTGAAATCAGTCTGGTTATTTGATGGCGCAGCATCCAGCCACTCCCTCCCTCCTGAACAGATTGCTAAACTGATCAAATAATGTTCAATAGATCAGCTTAAAACAGGGGGCCACATCAGCCTTATAGCTGTCCTCAAATGGCCATTCTGTGATTGTGTGAATGTAAGGTGTTAGGCGTAGCTACATTCATCACCTGTTGAAGACAACTATAAGGCTCCATTCACACGTCCGCAAAATGGGACCCATTCATTTCCAATAGGAACGGAAAAGATGCAGACAGCACACCATTAGCTGCCCGCATCCGCATTCCCGGATCCGCATTTCCGCAATTACGAACAAGATTAGGCATTTTCTATTATACTGCCGGCAATGTGCGGTCTGCAAATTGCAGATACGCAAAACACTTATGGACGTGTGAATGGACACCAAGGCTGATGTTAACATACTGTTAAATAACACAAAATATAATTATAGATGTACAGTTGGTACAAGTTATACATCTTCTTGTAGTGATACGGACCATGCTAGTATAACCTGGGTATCTCCTGTATATAATTATATATGTACAGCCGGTATAAGTTATACATCTTATATATATGATATGGATGACCAAATGACCATATGGATGACCAAAACCTGGGCATCTCTTGTATAAGGCAGGAAACGCCCAGGTTATACCAGTATGGTCCATATCACTATATACAAGAAGCAGCATACTAACTTTAGTCACGCTCTAAGATGGTGCTGCCACCTCCCGCGCTGACGAGTCCTCTTCCGAACTGAAAAAAGATGAGAAGGCAGCAGCATTGTAATATGGGGGTAGACGGCGCCGACTTTAAGCCCCACACAAAATGTCCTGACGCAAGTGTCAGGACATTCTGAAACACGGTTGCACTGTGGCTGTGGGAGACAAGTATGGGTACTGCCATTGCGGTGAGCAGCACTAACGCCTCATACATATTATGGGCCTTACCGGCAGGGCCATGGATTTGGCCCAAGGGACTTGTATTTGACAAATGTGGCTAAAAAGACCATTTGGTAGAGATGAGAGAAGGAATGCAGACACAGTCTGATAGACTTTTCACAGAACAGCATTCTGCAGCTGCTATGTAATGTGAAACATAGAAGAACTAAAAGCTAATCAAAGCTACATTTTTAATAAAAACCTACTACAAAAGCTACTTAATTTTAGCACACAATGCAAAGTCAATAATGCAAAAAATGGCTGGAGAACAAATAAAGATTACAAACACAGATTGTGTATATACATCACTTTAAAAAGGAAAAGAAACACCATGCGTGTCAATAAGATTCACGAGGGTCCAACACCTGGCAACCCCATCGATCAGCTCTTCCCTGTTGCCTCTGGTGTGCGAACTAGCAGCGGAGGCTCAAGGAAACAGCTAATTGGTGGAAGCGTTGGACCCCCCACCAATCTGAAATTGATGACCCACCCTGAGCATAGGTCATCAATATCTGGAGCCTGGAATACCCCTTTAACAGTACTTCTTACTTTGTAGTAACCCCTCAGGATTTACTTTTATGCAAAACCTTAAAGTCTGATGCCTGGGTAGAGTTTGGGCATTACATAAGAATTGTTCTTCGTAGACCTGTGGTTAATTTTTTCTTGTATGGAAATCTTTATATGGCCTCTTTCACACTTGCCTTGTCCGGATCCGTCGTGTACTCCATTTGCCGGAAGTGCCCGCCTGATCCGTAACAACGTAAGTGACCTGAAAGCATTTGAAGACGGATCAGTCTTCAGTATGCTTTCAGCGTTACTATGGCAGCCAGGACGCTATTAAAGTCCTGGTTGCCATAGTAGTAGTGGGAAGCGGGGGAGCGGTATACTTACAGTCCGTGCGGCTCCCGGGGCGCTCCACAATTACGTCAGAGCGCCCCATGCGCATGGATCATGTGACCCATGCGTGTAGGGCGCCCTGACGTCACTCTGGAGCGCCCCGGGAGCCACACGGACGGTAAGTATGCTTCTCCCCCGCTCCCCACTACACTTTACCATGGCAGTCGGGACTTTAGCGTCCTGGCTGCCATGGTAACCATTGAGAAAAAGCTAAACGTCGGATCAGGCGATGCGCCGAAACGACGTTTAGCATAAGGCCGGATCCGGATTAATGCCTTTCAATGGGCATTAATTCCGGATCCGGCCTTGCGGCAAGTGTTCAGGATTTTTGGCCGGAGCAAAAAACGCAGCATGCTGCGGTTTTTTCTCCGGCCAAAAAACGTTCCAGTCCTGAACTGAAGACATCCTGAACGGATTTCTCTCCATTCAGAATGCATGGGGATAAAACTGATCAGGAATTTTCCGGCATAGAGCTCCGACGACGGAACTCTATGCCGGAAAACAAAAACGCCAGTGTAAAAGAGCCCTAAGTATGATCCAAACATGTTCATTCGAGCTCTTCGCTGGACAGGAAAACATTAATATAGTATATTTTGGGTGGCTCAAAAACAGTTTACTCTTAAAGGCACCCCCCTCCCAGACATCCTTAGAAGCAATATAACCACATCCACAGACCACAGTGTAAACATCATAGTGTGGCGTGCAGTCGAATTGTTTGCACGATTTTTACTCTTCAGCACTTAGCACCATTACTTTAAAGCTCAGAAAGGCAACAAAATGTCACCTTTTGTGCTCCTTCGCAAACAAAGATGACAACTAGGACACTACCCTCCAGCTTTGTTTGCATGGTTTTAGCGTTTTCTTTCTCAGCTCATAAAAACCAAAGACATTTAAAAGAACCAAGATATATGAGATAACAGAGTAAATAAAAGGCTACACATTTCTACAATGGATTTTGAGTGCACAGAAGTAAGAGCAAACAGGCATTTGTTTGGCCCAATGACCCTTGAATTGCCTTTAAAAGGGCCACTAAACCCAGAATTCAAACACAAAAACGAACCAACAAAACGTAACATAATCTTATGTGCCTGTCATTTACTCTTGTTTTGTCAGATATCACAATTGCAAACCACAAAAAAATAAACTAAAAAAGCAGTGCATTGTTCTTTCAGGCTGCAGCCGTGTCTTCCCCTCCTTCCTCTGATGCTAGTGCACATGAGCTAGGAAGTTTAGAAAAAGGGAGCTGGGTTTAGTCCAGACACCCGTTTACACAGTGAGAGTGGCCATTTTGTTGGGAGACATCTACTAGTTACTAATACAATATTTTTCGCTCTATCAGACGCACTTTTTTCCCCACCCAAAGTAGGGGAAAACTGGGTCTTATAAAACGAATACCAGCGAGTGCTTCCATTATGGAAGAATTAACTAGTACACAGTAAAACTGGGAGTGGTGAATACAGTGCTTCTGGTGCCGGATGTACTCATTGCTCCCTGGTGCTCCTCTGGGGGTCGCACTGTCCGAACTACGTACAGCCCCAGGTTGTAGTGTGCGCACTATGACCAACGCTGTGCAAAGTCAGGTCACAGTGCAGCATGGGCCCGGAGAAGACAAGGCAGTGGTGAGTGCAGGATGAACTGCTGGATCTGCAGAGTGGCGCGCATTCCAGAGCTGGAGAGAAGTTAATCTATTTATTTTACTGGTGTGAGGTCTAATAATCAATGAGAGTCTGAACTGGGGGTCTGATCTGAGGTCTAATAATCAAAGGGGTCTGATCTGAGGTCTAATGAGGAATGGTGATCTGATCTGAGGTCTGACTAAGATTCGGGGTCTGATCTGCAGTCTGATGAGGATTAGGGGTTTGATCTAAGGTCTGATGAGGATTTATGATCTGATGAAAATCTTCCTGTAAATGTGTGTCTTATGGAGCAAAAATGATGGCAATACAAAATAGATCTGATAACCGCACCAGCCATTGTGCCATAGAACATACAGATGAATAGCTAATCTGCCTATTTATGCAGAGAACATTCCTTCCTTCACTACATAATTGTGCAGAATTGCCTTTCAGCAGGTTTGAAAAGCTGGGTAGCATGTGGAGGTATGCTGGAGATCAAACTAGATTTATAGTATATACTCATGTTTGTCCTGTTATTATATTTACGGATATGTACGTAACAAGCATGGCCTCCATTACATCTCTACAGAGGTTGTTACCCAGCTTTTCCAAGGGGCGACCAAGAACTACATCTGCATGAAGGGAGTTTGTACATGATCCCTGTGTTTGCATGAGTTTCCTTTGAGTACTCGGGTTTCTTCCCACACTCTAAATGTAGGAGGCACTTAGATTGTGAGCTCCATCGGGGAGTGAGTGATGATGATGTCTTTAAAGCGCTGTAGAATATGTCAGCGCTATAAGTGAATAAATTAAATAAAAATAAATGAGCGTCCATCAGCATGCTATATCGTTGATTGCTGTTCATTTACGGGGCTGATGTCTGCTCATGTAAAGGAACCCTATCAAAGAAAATGTACCACTTGCAGATGGTTGGACAAAGCGGTTATCCAATTCTAAAAATGGTTGAATTTGGACCTGACAGATGATTTAAAGAGGTTATCCAATTCTAAAAATGTCCGCCACAATGCTCAGGCCCCTCCTATTGATCATACTTACCCCCTGGCACCAGCATCACTCCAGGTCCCTGCACAGCCGCCAATGCATCTCCCCTAACATCACAGGTGGGACGAGATGCAGCGGCCGTGCAGGGATCCGGAGTGATGAGGGTGTCGATGTAAGAGTGATCTATAGAAGGGGCCCAGGCATTGTGGAGGGCATTAATAGAATTGGATAACCTCTTTAAATCATCTGTCAGGTCCAAGTTTAACCACTGAACGTTGTCGTGGCTTCAGGAATGGGAACCCGGTTGTCAGTGACTGGTAGACTGACCATAGAGGAGGCAGGGATGGATTATTGCCATGCACACCTTCCCAGTTGCTGTGTAATTGCTGTGTATATTGCTCAGGAAGTGGCCATGATCTTCCTGCTCACATTCTGGTGATCACCAGATAACTACAGGAGCTGCTGGTGGTTTGGTAGGCTCCATAGTAGCAAGTAAAGCTATAAAAAATGGAAACAATTAAACAAAAACAAAAATGTAGGGGTCCATAACCTTTAACTATCTTAGAACTTCATGTCTGTGAAAAGTGGATCACTCAGGTTTATATGCTATGCAGTAATAATATTACCACACAGGTTTGGATGTAATTTGGGGAGACCCACAGGGGACAAGTTTTTTTTATTATTGCATTGTACTCATTTTGAGCTAAAAATCATTTTATAAATTGGTCTTTATTACAAATATAGAACCATTTTTTCTGTACAGGGCTGAGATGCTCTAATAGAGGGATCTGATTTTTCTCTCTTTTCCATCAGACCAAGAGCAGACAGGATCCTTATCTCTGCTCTCTGACATTATAAACACTCATTATAACTCAGTTCTTATCTGACTGATAAGAATGTGGCTTAAAGTGTTTATGACCTCTTAGTAAATTAGAGATAAGGTTTATTAGATGACAGGCACAAAGTGAAAGTTAAAAGTACCATTTACACAGCTAACCTTTTGTGAAAGAACGGCTCAATATTTTTATTAAAGACGAATTTGAAAAAAAGATTTGAAAAATGCAATCATAAAAATAAAAATTGCCTCTGAAGGTGTAAATAGCCTTTAAAGGAGAAGAACATAAAGCCTAAAGACACTGGTGGCGTAAGAAAATACTTTGGGGGTCATTTATTAAGACCGGCATTTAAGACACCGGTCTAAATAACCCCTATATCTGGCGGTGGATCCTCTACATAACTTTGGTGCATCCAGCGCCAGTCTAAATGTAAGCTGGCTTCCTTGGTGGCTTACATTCAGACCATTTTCTACACCGAAAAAAGGCGTAGAAAATGATAAATGAGACCGGCCTGTCCCCTTCCCTGCCCACTTTTTTTTAGACCTGGCGTGAGCGGAAAAAGTTGCAGTTTGCGGCAAAAATAACATTTGAACCGCAATCTGCGCCAGAAATACGCCCAATGTAGGCGTATTTCTAGATAACTGACCCCCTTTATTCTTGTTTCTGACTGAATCTACAGGTTGCCTTTGAGAAGAGCCTCTCTGATCTCTATATGATCATGACCATTTCTGTCCCTGCCCATAGGGGCAAACTATGAAGAGCATTACTACTAATGGGGACACTATTTTCTCAACAAACTAATAAAATATAAGATATAATATGACTTCTACATAAAATTAGGTACAAGGAACACTTTGAAAGAATCAAACTGTTTTAATGACCTCATTAAAAAAAATGGTAAATCAGTCAGCAAAATCTTTATCACTTAAAGAGCATCTATAACCATGGTCAACACCTGTTAAAGTAGACATACAAGAAATTCATACTTTTATTATTATGTTAATGAGGTGTTAGGAGCACCAAGGAGCTGTCCTTGCCCCTTGGAGCAGTGCTTTAACTCCTCCACTCCCTCTCCACCACTGATTGACCGGGCTAGGCATTCTCACTGCTCTGATTACTAGTCCTGAAATCCCGAGCGTGCAGTAGCAATAGTACAATCGGAGGATGCGCAGTTCAGATCTCAGAGCAGGGAGAGCCAAATGAGATCAACCGTGCATGCGCCGCAAGAGAGGGGTTGTTGCTCTCACCATGATTAACATTACCAGGCTGCATGTCTGGTTTAATAGGGCTGATCGTGGCGTCAGATGCTCTTTAAATGCATATCCACTTGGATACCAGTACATATCTGTCTGTCCCCTGGCACAACCAAATCAAAATAAGGCAACAGCAATAATACATATATTTCCATATCTCCTCCTGTTCAAATATCCAACAGTTTCAAAATCATTCTGCATGTGTTGGGATCACCGAGTTTTTAGTTGCGATTCTACAGGACGTCCTGTCGACAGCTTTCCCGACACTAAACAGAGCACTTGGAGTGGAACGGCTCGCAGCTAAACAATCTTATCTTTCTCATGGTATACCCTTTATTGTATAAAGAAAATCATTTTCCTGGCTTTTAATTTCCGAGACATGTTGAAGTTAAGGGAGAACGGCAAAATCCACAAATTGTGTTCCAATAAAAAGTGTGACAGAGCAAATGAGAAGAGATACGTACAAAGAGCGTGTACTGATACACCATGGATGATCAGGCAGCAGTAGTGCAGGCCCAGCAGTCTACGGTGCTTTGTGAATGGCGTTCAAAAGAGAAGCGCTCTTTTGTGACAGTAAGGACTGGGATTGATTGGCCGCTGCTTAGTATTCAGTCATGTAGACACAAGCTGTAATCTGGAGAGCTGTCACAGGCAGCGCACACTGTACAGAGACAACAATGTGCAGCAGCCAGCAGTAATGTCTTGTCAGAGAAAAGGCTAGGTTTATCTGTGAAAGCCCTGGAGCTGAACTACCATCCATTCCCTTTGTGATGCTGGCTTGTCACGAGCAGATGGATGGTGCCTCAGACTCCCTGCTGATTCCACAAACTCCACAGGCTTACCTTGTAATAGTCACTGGATTTCCAATTAGCTACACTGAAAGGGGCACATCAACATTGTCAGCAAGGAACAAAAAACAGACCCTATATGTAATAAAATGAGAGGGAGAGAAATTGTTATGGATCAGCGAGTGTAGACCCACTGTGCCAACTAACCGGTTTGACTTCAGGATAAACCTAAGGGCGTTCTTCTGGCATTTCCCCAGTAGTTACCCTAACCCCTATACGGGGATCCTGCCTTCGCTGCAGGGAACCAACCATTCTGCTACCTCCTGGGTCAGTTCCGATGTGGTTGGCAGCTGACCCACGGGGTCAGGGACAACGGTGTGAAGAACCAAGGACTCAGGACAAAAGCGTAGTCTGAACACAGTCCAAAGTCATGGCAGGCTGTGTACTTGCGTATTCCAAATAAAAATTCCAAGGTCAGGGCAGGAAGAGTACAGGCGTAGTCCACGTCAGTTCCAAGATCGGGGCAGGCAGCAAGAAGCAAAATCAGTAGGCAGGCAAGGTAAGTTACATGGGTATTCAGATAACAGATCACCTTCTCTAGAGACTAGACCGCCTCAAAGCTCAGGCAACCTTCCATTAGGGAGGCTGCCTTAAATAACAAGGGAACTTCAGCCAATGGCTAGGGAAGGATTTGCAAATGCATGCACGGGTCATTTAAGAGGCCACATGTGAGCGTGCACGCCCTAAGGCAGGCATCCTCAAACTGCGGCCCTCCAGATGTTGTAAAACTACAACTCCCAGAATGCCCTGCTGTAGGCTGATACCTGTAGGCTGATACCTGTAGGCTGTTCGGGCATGCTGGGAGTTGTAGTTTTGCAACAGCTGGAGGGCCGCAGTTTGAGGATGCCTGCCCTAAGGGAACAGAGATTGGAGAAATGGAGACAGCAGCTTGCAGAGGTTGCTGAGTGTCAAGGTAAGTAGCAGGGCAGCAAAGGACACTGACCGCTGAACTAAGGGTACAACTACATAGTCAGGTTTTTGCATGCAGTTTTGGAAACCAAAGTCAGGAGCGGATCAAAAAAGGAGAGACAGTATAAGGCTACATGCACACGATCATTGCCTGCCTCCGCGTCCGCTCCTCCTTGAAATTTTGCGTCCGTCAAAAAAAACGGATGACGGACCTTTTTTTTTGACGGATCCGATTTTTATGGCAGATCCATTGTAAAAATGCCTATCCTTGTCCGCAAACGTGAAAAAAAAATAGGACATGCACTATTTTTTTGACGGAATGAAAACACGGATCACGGATGCGGAACAAAAACGGTTGACCATCCGCATTTTTTGACGGACCCATTGAAATGAATGGGGAAGCATCCTATCCGTGAAAAAAAACGGAACGGACGAGGAAACAAACAACGGTCGTGTGCATGGGGCCTAAAGGACAGATAAGACTTCAACTTTCCAGCTAAGACCACATTTACAACTTACATAATAACAAAAGTGGTCAAAACCTGGGCATGTTCACATGGTGGATTTTTCACGTACGAGTGCCAACATCGATCAGAAAGAATTTAGGTCCCATTCAGACGTCCGCAAAAGGGTCAGCAGAATTTACGGAACGGTGTGGACCCATTCATTCTCTATGGGGCCGAACGTGAAGCGGAGAGCACACTATGTGCTCTCCTCTTCCACATTTGCGAACTTCCGGGCTTCGGCACCGAACTTCGAGGCTCCGCAAAAGATAGAACATGTCCTATTCTTGTCTGCAGTTGACAAATTTAGAGTTAATGTTTTTAAAGTCGCAACAAATTTGTGCCCATTTAGCGACTTTTTGAGGCCAGGGTGTGATAAATTCCTCCCCCCCTCCACCCCCATGTATATTCTGCTTACAACTGTTTCCCAACAGGAAAGTAGTTTATTTTCCAAGAAAAAAAAAAAAACAAGACAGGGGCAAACAAAGGAGACGGCATGCAGGTAAACACTGAAAAGAATACAGCACATGCACGAGTGCCGCAGCTTCTTCAAAAAGCTGATCAACTGGGATCCCGAAATGTGGACCCTTCTCTGATCCGAAACTGATGACGTATGCTGAGGATAGGTCATCAATATCTGTAACCCAGATAGACCCTTTAATAAATGGTCACAAAAACCTTACAAACTGTCTACTGTTTTACTGCTGCACAAACAAAAGACTTGTGCCAAGTTAATAAAGAAATCATTCAGACAAAACACAGATCTTCCTTATGCTTCCTGCAGTTAGCTCATTTTGAGAGGGTATACTCAGATGCTGTGTTTGGGTGTAGTTAAAGAGAACCGGTCACCACGAAATGCAGTGCAATCGGCAGGCAGCATGCTATAGTGCAGGAAGAGTTGAAAAGATGTTTTGTAGGTATTGAATGAGTAAAATGTGTTATTTATACATTTAAATCTCTGCCCGTTCTATACTTAAAAGGGTTTTCCAAGACTTTAATAATGATGACTTATCCTCTGGATAGGTCATCAGTATCTGATCGTTGGGGGTACAACACACTGGACACCTGCCGATCAACTGTTTGAGGAGGCACGGATGCTCCTGGGAGCGCAGCGGCTTTCTCCCTGCTCATCAAGCAAAGCACTGTACATTGTGTAGTGGCTATGCTTGGCATCACGCTCAGCCCCATTCACTTCTATGGGGCTGATCTGTGCTTAGACCATGTGACCGATTAACATGTCATCACTGGCCTAGGAAAAGCTGAGAAAAGGCCGCAAAACTACTGTGAGCTGCCATCCCAATCAGTATCAGTGTTTTGTGGATGCATAAAAATGGATACGTTCGTGTGAATGAACAGAGAATGCTATAAACCACTGCTTACACCTTCCCCGTGTACAACTATCAGTGACTGACAGCTATCTATCTACACACTTACACAGAGAATGCTATCAATCACTGCTTACACCTTCCCTGTGTACAGCTATCGGTGACTGACAGCTATCTATATATACACAATTACACAGAGAATGCTATCAATCACTGATAACACCTTCCCTGTGTACAGCTATCGGTGACTGACAGCTATCTATATACACACTTACACAGAGAATTCTATCAATCACTGATAACACCTCCCGTGTGTACAACTATCAGTGACTGACAGCTATCTATATATACACACTTACACAGAGAATGCTATCAATCACCGATAACAACTCCCCTGTGTACAACTATCAGTGACTGACAGCTATGTATGTATACACACTTACACAGAGAATGCTATCAATTACTGATAACACCTTCCCGTGTACAAATATCAGTGACTGACAGCTATCTATGTATACACACTTACACAGAGAATGCTATCAGTGATAGCACCTCCCCTGTGTACAACTATCAGTGACTGACAGTTATCTATGTATACACACTTACACAGAGAATGCTATCAATCACTGATAACATCTCCCATATGTACAACTATCAGTTACTGACAGCTATCTATATATACACACTTACACAGAGAATGCTATCAATCACTGATAACATCTCCCCTGTGTACAGCTATCAGTGACTGACAGCTATCTATATATACACACTTACACAGAGAATGTTATAAATCACTGATAACACCTCTCCTCTGTACAACTATCAGTTACTGACAGCTATCTATATATACACACTTACACAGAGAATGCTATCAATCTCTGATAACACCTCCCCTGTGTACAACTATCAGTGACTGACACCTATCTATATATACACACTTACACAGAGAATGCTATCAATCACTGATAACACCTCCCCTGTGTACAACTATCAGTGACTGACAGCTATCTATGTATACACACTTACACAGAGAATGATATCAATCACTGATAACACCTCCCCTGTGTACAACTATCAGTGGCTGACAGCTATCTATATATACACACTTACACAGAGAATGCTATCAATCACTGATAACACCTCCCCTGTGTACAACTATCAGTCATCTATGTATACACACACACACACACACACACACACACAGGGAATGCTATTAATCACTGAAACACCTCCCCCATGTACAGTTGAAGTCAGAAAGAGCAGAGATATAAATGTATACAATTACACATTTAATCTTTTCAACTAAACTATATATCAATCTGCTCAGCTCCTCGCTCTATAACATGTGGCCTGCAGATCACACTGCATTTTGTGCTCCCCTTCAAACTACAACAGAAAAAAAACATGTGTTTTAACAGGTGAAACATTTATTTAAAATGTTCTTCCTGTTTAAAAAAAAAAAACTAAATGCATATGGTGGAGGATGCCCGCAGCGGACCACAAGTACCTGTGAGGCCTGGGCCATATCAGCCAGTCTTGGGTGGGGCTCACAGCCTTCTCCCTCCTCCCATTGCAGGCATGGTTACATGCTGGAGGTAACTGAGGAGTCTGCTGCGAGTCGGCCTAATACATTCCTGTAATTTGCCCACTGGCCCCTGGTATTGCCCATATGGCACAGGTAGGTGAGTGTTAGGTCCCGAGCTACTTGAGAGACCTTGGCGTGGTGCTCGGGCTTAAGACATGTCCTCCACTGTAGGACATGTTGACTAACCTCTCAATTTTAACATCAGTTTGAGGGCTTAGTAAGACCGCAGTGCGCACCTGACTTGTCATTTGTTATTGCTATATTGCTATACAAACATTTTATTTAACCTCACTGCAGGCGTTATGAGAAAAGGGATATTATAAATTACACATGAAAAAAGGCCTCAAAAATGCACATGCTTTTACAGCATTTTTTTTATTTAAAAATATACTTATTTTAAAGTGAAATATTTTAAACCAAATGTAGTAATTGTTGATGCAGTTTTTATAGGCTAAACACATTGATTTAAGATGTGTTACCTGTAAAAATGCCCCAAGACCTAATCTTTGGCTTTTAAAGGTACAAGCCCATGGTGTGCAGCCATATGAGCCAGCCACTTCGGGCTCCAAATAACTAATTGCAACCGCACTGTTTAGTTACTATGCACTTCTAATGGCCGCGCAGTACACATGTTATACACTTAGGCCCCTTGCAGACGAGCATGAGCGGATTAGGTCCGGATGCGATCAGTGAAAATTGCGTGATTTTGCAAGCAAGTCCATTCAGTTTTGCCTGTTTTTTTGCATGCGCATGATAATAAAAAATGGAATGTTTACAAACAACATCTCTTAGCAACCATCCGTGAAAAACGCATCACATCTGCACTTGCGTGCGGATGCGATGAGATTTTCACGCAGCCCCATTCACTTCTATGGGGCCAGCGTTGCATAAAAACACAGAATATAGAACCTTCCTGGATTTTCACACAACGCACAAGTGATGCGTGAAAACCAACGCTCACTACACAGACCCATTGAAATGAATAGGTCCGGATTCCTAGCGGGTGCAATGCGTTCGCATCACGCATTGTACCAGCGCGGAATACTCGCTCGTGTGAAAGGGGTCTTAGAGTACCACGCAGGCATATTATTTACTGCCAAGATGAGACAAAAGTGCAGAGAATTGCTGAACTGACCATACTGGGCACTAAGACCAGCATTCTGGTGACTTGGGATAACATACAGATATTTTAATCAGTTATACGAGGGAGCGCATAGGTTAAACAATACTGAAAAGTAATATCCCCTAAAATTAATCATCCATGGAAGCTTAGCACTCCATTTTCTGCTGGGTATTGGGGAGGGGGTCACCACTGTCCAATCATCACTGATGCAGCTGCTGTAAGAGCACACCAGAATGCTGTCACCAAAAGCAGAGGACCAAATGGCTTTCTGCTAACAAGCTGGCCACAGGTGTTTCACTTAAGCCCCCATATTTTAAATCGCGAGGAAATTGTTAAAAAAGAAAGGAAAAAAAAAAAAAAGACCCTGTGCGGCAAATGTTCACTGGCTACGGTCTTGCTTTATAATCCACCCTGGAAGCAGTGGCTGAAAATCTCAGGATCATTTGAGCATCATCTACTGCGCCTAAGCGTGCCCTCTCACATGATGTCAGTTCAGTACATAAGGAGGAACTTACTGCAGCATAAATGACTATTTCTAGTCAGAGGAACCCCAGTAGATCCAGGGCCCGTGTGTCCCGGACCAAGTGCGGTCGTGTGAATCAGCCCTAAACCAGGTCATACACTGGCCATAAGTGTGCTGTTCACCCCTCCCAAAAAGCAATTATGGATGCCAATAGCAGAACTGTGAAGTTGAAAACCAATGACCCATCATTATATATACATACGCACCTAATTTATGATGAGACATGCGTATCCTCTAGCGGTGGTGTAAAAGGCTGGTCTTTGATAAATGACCCCAAATGAGTTAAAGTTCAACCCTGCAATCCAGCAGTGGTGGATGTGCTTGCGCGCTATAGGGAAAAGCGCTGACCTGTGCGCGCTCCCATGGTTCCTATTGTGCGCAAGGCCATATGGACAATCACAATACATTAGTAAGTGTCTTGTATAAAATGCCATTTACAGAAAACGCCTGGCACCACTAGATTACAGAATCCTAGGAAAGTGATAAAATAAAGGATTTCAATGGATAGGAGAGTTCGCTTGCAACTGGGGAAAAAAACAAAAAAAAAAAAAACACACTAACCAGATAGATATTTAAGTAGAAATGTAAATCAGACTTGGTTTGATTTCTTGAGGCAATGTTGAGCACAGCTGGAGAGACATGTGGAGAGGCCTGGAATTTCTCAGGTGAGCTACAAAGGGTCGTTGTCAGCACTCTCCCAAATAACGTCTAGACGTAACGCAACGTCATTTTACAGAATGTGCTCGCTACAGGGCTTAATGTATTTAGGCTCTGTACAGATCCAAGACAAGTATGTTGTAACCAGATCCACTCTGATTTCAAGAAAACAACACAAAGCATGTAAACCGGAAGCATGTGTACAGTACAAACAGGGATAATATGCATTAGAAAGCACGACAGTTGACTAGAAGGGATCTTTGGGACAAGTTACAGCAAAAGTAAAACACAAAACATGGCCTTTCCAGGAAATATTTCTAAGGGGCTTTACACACATTGGCTCTGGCTTTTTTAAGAAGAGAATTGAAGATCTTTCACATAGAAATCGGGCTTAGAGGGATGGTCTTCTGGAGAGGTCTCACTGTATTCACACTGCAGTTCTTCCAGCAATATGGTCCCTCAAGAGAATGAATGAGATCGGGAGGAGATGGACATCTACTGCATATGAGGAAGCAAGTCATCAAAAAATAAAGTTACCATCAAGTTACTTTTCATGAAATGATAAAGCGTCTCACCGTCTACGTGTTCTATGTTTTACTGTGAGAATAAAATATGGGCTTTGCAAACCATTCCATTCGGTTATTAAACTTACACCGACAGCCTCTTGCACACGACTGTATTCATTTTGTGGTTCGCAAAATGTGGATCAGCAAAACATGGATGCAGTCTGCGCGCATCCCGCAATTCTGGCGGGACCCGCTGTAACAAAAAAAAAAAAAAGCCAAAGAGTAGGACAGGTTCTATAATTTGCGGTCCAGCCGCATGGATGCGGACAGCACACAAATGAGACAATGTGTCCGCATGCAATCCGCAAAAAATGGACTAAAATACGGTCGTGTGCATCAGGTCTTTATATGCACGTCGGGGTTGCACGTTGTGGGTAAAATTTTAATAAATCTGTCTGAATCATTGCTCGTATTAGAGACACTTCGTAAAAGAGGTCTTCACACGTGGCAGAAAAATCCGCCAGGAAACACGCAGGTGGTATTCTTACAATGGTGTGGATTCGGATGCAGATTTCTGTGTGGATTACATCCCTCACTGACCTGAACGAGTTAAGCGTTAACCCCTGAATAATAGCTTGGCAGGTAAGACTTACCGGAACATCCCCCCAGCAGCGTGCACAGGGATCGCTAAGCGCCATTACTTATTAACAAGTAAAAGGAAGCACCCAGATGTGAAATGTTAATGCCGTACTCTAATCACCTCTGGAATATTGTATTTGGCAATGTTCCTGATAAATCACTAATGAGGACTGCCATCATTTTTCACTTGTTTTAGTGCAGCAGAATCTTACACAAAAGAAAACCCTCCTCTAAGAGCACAGGATAATGAAGCCGTACCTCTATTACACTGGCTGTCACTAACAAATGCAAATCCATTTTCATCAAGAGGATAATTGGAGCGCTGAAAGACAGATTTGTGATGGTAAGAGCACAAATCCTCATGTCAAAATAACATATCCACCCAGTAGCTACATGCCGGGATCCTATGCACAGCACGGCCTTAGTCACTGCAGGCACTCCTAAGTGACACAACACCACCGCACAAACACGCCTCTAGCCCCATATCCCATTATGCTATAATTCATCTCAATGAGATTTTTAATACCTTTTTTAAATAGCTGCAAACTATTCAGCCAGCCCCTTCTCCCCCATAAACATGCATGGCTGGCTCATGAATATAAGCAGTTTTCCACAGTGGGAGATATCAGGCAACTGTTGGTGGATCATATCTGAATCGGATTGAATCGAATGTCAATGGCAAGCCATCTGATTGGTTGCTATGGCCAACTTAGGCTACTTTCACACTTGTGCTAGTGTGATCCAGCGTTGTCGGAGCTGCCTGCCGGATCCGCCGATCAGTGTGACAACTGACAGCATTTGTAGACTGATCCGGGTACGGATCCGTCTACAAATGCATTGCAAGAACGGATCAGTCTCTCCGCTTGTCATGCGGATGGACGTATCCGTCTTGCAGATCCAACGTCTGACAAAAATAAAAAACGGAGACAGCAGTCAAATGCAATCTGTGATTTAATCCGGATGCAACATTTCGGCTAACAATAAGCCTTTTTCAAGCATTGTTAGCCGAAACGTTGCGTCCGGATTAGATCACAGATGGACGTGCTGTCTCCGTTTTTTATTTTTGTCAGACGATGGATCTATACGAATACAGGGACTTTTTACCATCCCTGGGAGACGTGCACCCAGTACCAAGAAAACCTAGGAGTGCTGTAGATATATGGTAATTTTGGATCCGTCTTGCAGTCTCTCTCACAGTTTTCCGTTCTTTTAGTTGTTTCGCAATGCCGGATCAATGGGAATTAGTGCCGGATCTGGCATTCCGGCGACTGATCAGGCATTTTGGACGGACATAATAGCGCAGCAAGCTGCGGTATTATGTCCGCCCAAAACGCCTGACAGTGACTGAACTGAGGGCATACTGATGCAAACTGAACGGATTTCTATTAATTCAGAATGCACTGGGATATGCCCGATTAGTTCTTTTCCGGCATAGAGCCTTTTTGACGGAAAAGAATAACCCAAGTGTAAAAGTACCCTAAGCCAGTTCTACTAGACACCAGTTTGATAAATGACCCCATACATTTCCACAACTCAAAAAAGGGCACAAGATGTCTTCAAGATGAACGGTAAAAAAAAACAATTGATAGCACATTCTCTCTTCTCTAGAGACGTTTCTTCCATAGTTTTCAGCAATGACATCAATACTCTATAAGACTCCGATGTGTGAAATGATGCCCACCTAAAATTACAGTGAAAAATGGTTTTAGAGAGGACTGGACCTCTCAAAGAAGATTTCCATTATACTTAGGAAATAAGAGAACTGAAGATCTATCACATAGAAATCGGGCTTAGAGGGATGGTCTTCTGGAGAGGTTTCCCTGTATTCACACTGCAGTTCTTCCAGCAATATGGTCTCTCAAGAAAATCAATGAGATCGGGAGGAGATGGACATCTACTGCATATGAGGAAGCAAGTCATCACTTCCCATTCGAGGGCAACCTAACCTTATATTAATGTACAGCACAATTCTGTAAAGAAAGATATGGCCTACAGTAGGGTTCTATTATACCCTCGTCAAGACTTTCCCAATATCTCAGACATTAATCAGGGAACTAATTAATAACCAGGTTGTACTATATGGTCGTCTAAAAGGTTGGAGACTGGCTGCCATGCATGGTCAGAAATGAGGACAGTTCTGCCTAGTGTCTCACTATTGTACTAAATTGGTCTTCTCCGGAGTTTCTCCATATACATGTAAAATGCTGATCTTGGAAAACAAAAGCCAAAACGTCTAGCCAGCCCCAGTGTAGAAGTGTCTCAGGGATGCGGCCCCATGAGCAAAGATGAATGCTTTCTCCTTTCTTAAGTAATGATTATCTGGATGTAACCCGATATGCTGAAGTCTTGAGCAATGTGTGGAAACACTGGATGAGTGGAGGATTAATGAAGACATTTGTTTCCTAAAATGGAATAAAAAGTTTTTTAAGGTTCTCCGCAGCCTCTTTGGAAGAGCTTGCGATGAACGTTGGATGCTGTTGGGTTATTTTCTTAGCACCAGCTGCTTGCAGTATCTGTGTGTGTCAGTGGTGTCTGCCGTGTCTATCTCTCAGCTGCCAGCCGTGTATAAATAGACTGTGCATGCAGTATGGCGTCTCTTGGAAGGGATCTCCCATGTGGGAAGGTTTGGAATATCTGCTCTTTTTTAGCAGTAAAGTAGGAGACCACAAGCTTTATTTCCAGCATCAAGTCACCATGAACAAATGCATTACATTGTCCAGCACTCACTACATTTGGACTTAAAGAACAACCAGCCATTTCATCAAGAAAAAAAAAAAAGTCACTTAGAAAACCTTGACGTCTACATCAAGCTAAAGGGGTTGTCTAGTTCTTAAAAACGTCAGGGGGGCGCAGTTCTCAATCCCTCTAAAATACAGTTCCTATTCCTTAAATGGACTGTGCATCATAGTTACCTTCTTTCAAGAACATAACTGCATCTGTCCACTGATTGGGTATGGTCCTGCAGCCCAGTACCATGAATAGGTGTGGCACAGTTTCTGAATAAAAGCTAATTCGGGAAATCACTTTAAATTGTATAGGTTTTTCCCCAAAAAATGAGTGAAAACCAACATAAGGAGTTGTCACACAATTTTACAAATCGCAAATATGCCCAAATATGTAGGTAGACATCCTAGACCCCTGCATGACTGCAAATAAGAAGATCCGTTAAAGAGGTATTCCCATAGAATATGCTATAAATGTCCAATAACTGCAGGTCCCACAAATATCTCAAGAACAGGACAGCACTTGGCTATGTATGGCCCCACAGCAGAGAATAGAGAGCCACATATGCATGGCCTGCTCTCTATTCACTGTGGCACACAACAAAGTCTCATGTTTGAAACAAGACCAGTTCTCAGAGGCTTCTGTACATATGTCTTAAATGTTCAGATGAGATGTTGCTCTAAGGGTGTCTCTTGTTCTCTTTTTCCAACAAGAGGTAGGGTTTGGGTGGGGAATGCTTGACTTCACGAAGGGAAGGCCAGCCTCCTTAACTTGAAAATGCTAGATTGGATACGACATGAGCCAGTTTAAAAGTTGATTTTCAGCACATTTATAAAAGTTGGAAAAAGGGAACATGAGGCAGACTGAGAAGGTACTGTGGGCAGATTCAAATCACAAAAATGAGTTGTTGGGTTCCCCCAAAGAATGCTAGGAGTGATGGTGACAGTACTGGTGCTCATATTTGTGTCACCCAGCTTTCCCAGGATAAACAGATGAAAAACATATGCAAAACTTGACAAAAGAGAACCATTAAAGGACATAAGGGTGAGCTTATTTCAGGGGAGCTCTAGGTTACTGCTGCCCAAAAGTCACTTTCTCTCACTATACAAATTTACAGCATATCGATATGGTAGGCTTCAAAAAGGGCTTAGAACATTCCCACTTATGTAAAGGTGTAGACTTCTTGATCTGGATATTCATCCGGTTTGGCAGCTGCCTCTACCCTTCTTCCACATCCCCTCCCATCCTTTAGTTGAACTTCATGGATTTTTTTTATTTCAAACTGTACAATGTAACTACAGTGACCAGAGAGGTCCAACTTTTCTTAAGACTAGTGGCTCTCTGCCCCATTCTCAGAGTAGAGGCGGCCACGGAGTTACTCTCCATTATAATCTTTAGTATAAGAGTGTCAGCAGTTAAACACAAACCAATTACACATTTATGGCAATTTGCCACACGTGAGAATAATGGGACAGCCACTTTATGTATAGTATCATTATTTATGTATGGTATCATTCTATAAAATAAATTGAGCATTCTCCCTTCATCTGGATCAGCACATTTATAATTAATAACAGGTTGGACTTGATGGCCCTTTGCCTTTCTTGTTGAACCCCAGAAATTATGTAAATGATCGTATTGTGTGTAAATGAGGATCTTAAAATGCTCCGGGCAAAATCATTTTATTAGTTTGTAAACATTTATGACTATTCAGAGATAAATTATGTACCACGTCGGCAGCAGAAGCAGCTGCTGTGTCTCTGTAGGGCTTAGTTCAAAACTTCAATTACTGTAGCTTTCCTATAGAGACCAATTATTTAGGATATAAAGGAAATTTATGCCAAGAAGGCAAATCTGTGTAATAAACAATTTCCACTGAAACTTTTAAAAAATACAAATGACTAAAGAAAATAAATAAATGAGAAAATAGAGCATACAGCAAAATGCATAGGCCGTATGTGTATGGAGGGGTGTGAGGAGGCACACAATGTCCTCGTGGCTCCCCACTACAGAGCTGCATGCATCCCATGTCTACCGTATTGTAGACTTAGGCCCCTTTCACACGAGCGAGTTTTCCACGCGGGTGCAATGCGAGAGGTGGACGCATTGCACCCGCACTGAATCCGGACCCATTCATTTCTATGGGGCTATGCACATGAGCGGTGATTTTCACGCATCACTTCTGCGTTGCGTGAAAAATCGCAGCATGCCCTATATTGTGCGTTTTTCACGCAACGCAGGCCCCATAGAAGTGAATGGGGCTGCGAGAAAATCGCAAGCATCCGCAATCAAGTGCGGATGCTGTGCGATTTTCCCGCAAGGTTGCTAAGAGATGGGGACCTGATCTTTATTATTTTACCTTATAACATGGTTATAAGGGAAAATAATAGCATTCTCAATACAGAATGTTCAGTAAAATGTGGATTAAGGGGTTAAAAATAAAAAAAATTAACTCACCTTATCCACTTGATCGTAGTTGCCGATCTCTTCTGTCTTCTTCAAGCATTAGCTGCCATCTAAAGGACCTGTGGTGATGTCACATCATATGGTCCAATCACATGGTCCATCACCATCGTGATGGACCATGTGATTGGACCATGTGATGAGCTCAGTGACGTCATCACAGGTCCTTTAGCTGACAGCTAAAGAATGAAAAAGAGATCGCAACTACGCGATCAAGTGAATAAGGGGAGTTAATTTTTTATTTTTAACCCCTTAATCCACATTTTACTAAGCATTCTGTATTGAGAATGCTATTATTTTCCCCTATAAACATGTTAAAGGGGAAAATAATAAAATCTACAGAATACTCAACCCAAACCCGAACGTCAGTGATGAAGTCCGGGTTCGAGTCTGGCTACCAAACATGCCGTTTTTTTCTCAGGCGCGTGCAAAACGCATTAAAACGCTTTGCAATCGCGCATTTTCCCGCAACGCTCCAGTCTCTTATCTGGGCGTCAAATGTGACGCCCGTGTGAAAGAGGCCTTAGGCCTTATTCACGTGTCAGTGTCCGTTTACTTGGACTGTTTTGCATCAGTAAAGCTCTGTAGTCAGTATGTATCTCAGTGTTTTGCGTCTGCAAAAAACTATATTTTTTAACACAATTTTGATCTATTTTCAATGTAAACAAGCAATATAGTGCAGCACACCATTAAATATGCAAATAATGGAACTCAGGGTACTTTCACACTAGCGTTAAATTTTTCCGGCATTGAGTTCCGTCCTCGAGGCTCAATACCGGAAAAAAATGATCAGTTTTATCCTAATGCATTCTGAATGGAGAGAAATCTGTTCAGGATGTCTTCAGTTCAGTCACTAAACGGCTTTTGGCAGGAGATAATAGCATGCTGCGGTATTATCTCTGTTCAAAATTCCGGAACACAAGCCGGAATGCCAGATCCGGCATTATTTTCTATTGCAATGCATTAGTGCCGGATCCGGCATTAAAAATACCACAATGACGGATCCGGCATTCCGGTCTGTGCATGCGCAGACCTTTATAAATGTGAAAAAAAATAAATACCAGATCCGTTTTGCCAGATGACACCGGAAAAACTGATCTGGCATTGCATTGAATTTTTCTGACTGATCAGGCATTTTTCAAACCTGATCAGTCTAAAACATGCCTGATCAGTCAGAAAAAAAATGACATGTGTTTGCATACAGTCTGCCTGATCAGGCAGGCAGTTCAAGCAACGGAACTGTCTGCTGGAATCAAACAACGCAAGTGTGAAAGTAGCCTAAGGATTAGGGATTAATCTGGATTACATTGTTACTATACCTACTATACATGAAAAATGGAAGCTCTTTGTGCACATTTTTGACGAAACGTGTGTGTCGGGCCCATCTACCAATGTCAAGGTGGCCTCTGCAGATGGGTAACTATCACTAACAGAACTGCGTCTGTTGGGCCTAATTTAAGCCTACAATGTTCAGGGAGGTGTAGGAATCAGCTATATTCAGGAAGAACAACTATGTATTACGGCATAATAATTCAAAATGGCATTATATTTTTTAATTCATACAAAAGCTGGCAGAAAAAAAACTCCATATGCTACTGCATGACCTAAGTTGCAAAGTTACAGCACAGCGCCATATAAGTCTATAAGCTATAAACTTAGAGGTTGTATCAGCCATGACGGAGAAAGGGGTTGCAGGGCTCCAGATGGCGACCAAAACGGTCGCCAATGCGCCTTAAAATTTGCAGATGGCGACAAGACTTTTTAGACTTGTCGCCATTTGCGCCTGGACCGCTGCGCTGTTCAGTATTGGTAAAGAACATGGAACAGGCCGCTCTCAGCGCTCCTGTTCTCTTCTAGCACAGTGGAGAAGGAGGGAGTCCCTCCCGCCCCACTGTGGCGCGGCAGCCGCTGCCACCAATGGAGAGATAGCAGGGAGGAGGAGGAGCTGTGGCCACTGCGCCACCAATGGATGTAAAACATTATAATACAAGTGTCGGCAGCGATATCACTGATCCGGCCTCACTAGTAACAGGTCATGCGATCCGCGGCAATTAACCCCTCAGATGTAGCACATCTGAGGGGTTAATTGCCGCAGTTCGTATGCCCTGTTATTGAGGCCGGCTCCGTGATACCGCTGCCGACATTTGTATTAACGCGTTAAAGAACCTAAGTATCAGGCTACATAGAGTGGCGCCCAGGGATCCAAGTGCACTTACTAATCTTCCTGGGCGCCGCTCCGCTCGCCCGCTGTGGCCCCTGGGAAATTCAACATTGAGAGCAAGGAGGAGGAGACGCCAGTGTCTCTCCTTCTCCCTGACAGCAGCGCTGTCCAATCAGAGCTCAGAGCCAGGGAGGTGTCCCTGGCTCTGATTGGACAGCCCTGCTGTCAGGGAGAAGGAGAGACACTGGCGTCTCCTCCTCCTTGCTCTCAATGTTGAATATACCGGGGGCCACAGCGGGCGAGCGGAGCGGCGCCAGGAAGATTAGTAAGTGCACTTGGATCCCTGGGCGCCGCTCTATGTAGCCCGATACTAAGTTCATTTTCTTTTGACCCATGAAAGGTCTTTAATTAGAATTCATTGATGGTGCAGTGCGATCCACCCCCCCCACCCCCCGTCCGTATTAGTATAATTAGTGCTACAGTGGCCACAGGCCCCCCACCCCCCTTCATTGGCATATGGTGGCCACAGGGTCCCCTCCATTGGTGGCAGTGGCAGATTACACTGCTGGGGCTCTGATCGGTTACCATGGCAGCCAGGATGCTCCTGAAGCCCTGGCTGCCATGGTCAGCTCCCTGCTCTCTTTTTTTTAATTATATGTTATATGTACATTTTAAATTTGGCGACTAAAAAATTTGATTTGGCTCCTAAATTTTTTAGGTTAGGAGCCAATGGCTCCTGGTTATTTTTTTTAGTCTGGAGCCCTGGGTTGGCTTAGCTATTAAACCAAATCAGTCAGTCCTGTTCAAGTATGTTACCAACACAGAGGGAGGACTCCCCTGGAGTCTGAATGACAACAAAAGTTCAATAAGTGGCAATGAAAATGGGACATCCAAACGATTTCACAATTCTGCCTGCAGCTTTGAGATCTCAAACATTCCACAGGTGACGGACAGGGCAGACAGTCTACTTTTACACTCGCGTTTTGGTTTTCCGTTTGAGAGATCCGTTCAGGGCTCTCACAAGCGGTCCAAAACAGTTTGCATTCTAATGCATTCTGAATGGAAAAGGATCCGCTCAGGATGCATCAGCTTGCATCAGTTCAGACTCCATTCCGCTCTGGAGGCGGACACCAAAACGCTGCTTGCACCAAATGGATCTGTCCTGGCACACAATGTAAGTCAATGGGGACACATCCGTTTTCTCTGACACAACAGACCACTTTCAATGGTGTTCAAGAAGGATCCGTCTTGGCTATGTTACAGATAATACAAACTGATCTGTTCTGAATGGATACAGACTGTTGTATTATCTGAACGGATCCGTCCATGACGGATCCACACAAAATGTGAGCAGTCCTGAAAGCGCACGCCGACGCCGCGCATGCGCTATGGTAACTTCTTCCTGGCAAGTATAGTATACTTGCCAGGAAGAAGTCACCAGGGCGCATGCGCGGCGACGTGCGCGTTCAGTCCAGCGCGCGGCCCGGCCGGGGGAAGACGTCAATCAAGATGGAGCCCGCCCCCTGCCGAAACCAGGAAGTGAACGGCGCGCCGGGAGCAGGCAAGTATGAAAGAGCGTGATGGGAATACCCCTTTAAAGGGGTTTTATTTCTCGCTGGGGTATGGACATGGTCATGTGAACTGCTAGAGCCAATGATTGGCCTCAATGGTGACGTGTCCCCAAGCGGCATGTGACCCAGCAGGACACACCACTATTAAGGCCAGTCAGTAAATAAGATGGCAACCGGAGGATTTCTGAACAAAGCCAGCAGGAAGCTGGGGGCATAATCCCTTTACAGCCTGTTCCTTCTGCACTGAATATGAAGGGAGAACCTCCCGGGCACTTGCACAGTACCAGAGGATGAAAACTGACTTCTAAATCATTCATCACCATCACCGGTGGTGTGTTTTGCCTTGCTCTTCTTGTCACCTACAGCGTGCTCTCAGCAGTTTTCGGGGCTCTTCAAAGCTTATTTTAAATGTATTCCATCTTTTCCTTCCATATTAGTCATATCTCCCTGTGTCCTGGTGTATTTGTTCTTACCTGTTCATCTGTAACACGACCAGAAAATAATGATGCAAGAGCAGCAGAGCCGGCAAGTTGTGAGCTGTAGAATAAGGAGATGTATGCCACGCGGGGAAATGAGAGAGTGTGGGTTAACAGATTTTACCCGGGGATTTCTCTGCGCTTTCACGCCATCCTCACCACTTGGGAGTGGCAAGGGCACAGTGGGGGTCAAGATATCGGCTGCAACATATTTACGAACTTTTATGCCTAAAAATATGTCGGGGGGAGTCCTTTTTACACCAGGTGCACAGACTGTCGAAGATGTGCCTAATTTACGACTGGGTGCATCCTTTGGCAGCGCAGGGGTAAAGACTAGTAAAGAGATTTAGCAGTCACATGGCATTTACAAAAAGGACACATTAAAAGACACTGCTCAAAAAACGACAAACCTATAGAAAATGTATTAAAAAAAAAAAAAAAAAAAACACACAAAACGGAACAAATCCACACAATAGACCTACCCCCATTAACTACACTCTTTTTCATGGTAACCAGACTCAGGCGGAAAGGAGAAATTGCCATGGAGAACAAAGGAGTGTAATTATGTTCTGACATCCTTAAAATTGGCAGCATATTTATACCCACACTTTTCGTCTGCTGAGTGAAGCCGCAGAATTACGGCATCATTTGGAAAAGTAACACATTTTACTGAGTGCGAATACATTTCCCATCTGAATAATGAGTCCTTGTTTAGAGAATGCTGGATGTGAGAGGAGACAGACACATGGCAATGTAATCTTCATGATGCCTAAAGCAGACGGGTTTTCTCCCCCTGCTACCTGATAACGGCCAGGCAGTCCGTCAAATTCCCGTCAGCTAATCAATAGCTTCCCGTCCAGGACCTCACATCTTTGGGGAGCCTTCACACGCGGCAGATTACCGGTACGTTGCTGAAAATTTCTGAGACCTAAAAATCAGTTCCATTAATTTGAATAGGTTTTTTTTGGGTGGCAACCATTGAACACCGTGTAGCAACTCTCCAGCGTGAATTGTTTACAGGGCTGAACAGTTGGTAAGATCTCACTGTGACTCCAGCATTTTATCGCACCTCCGGCTCCAACCACTTCATGAATGGCCAATCATTTCCTGTAGTAAAATGCTAACATTAGGCTTTTTCTATTTTTACTAGCACAGTATTCAGGCTACAACGTAAAGTGGTATTGACTTTTCTAAACACTTTTGACATGTCCTAAAGACATATCAAAAGTTTAGCATGGTGGGGGTCTGAGCGCTGAGACCCCCACTGATCGCTAGAATGAGGAGAGAGAAGTGTGTACACATCACGCTCTTTTTCCTCGCTGCACAAGACGAGGTCTATGGACCCCTCAAGATTCCGTCCTCAATAGGGGCCTTCCCAGGGGCGTAGCTAAAGGCTCATGGGCCCTGGTGCAAGAGTTCAGCTTGGGCCCCCCTTCCCTCAGTGCTTTGTGTGTCTTCTTACGCGGCACAAGTATCTTTGGGCCCCTTCAGGCTCCTGGGCCCGGTAGCGACTGCTACCTCTGCACCCCCTATAGCTACGCCCCTGCTCCTTCCCCTTGTTCTAGGGATCAGTAGGGATCTCAACCTTTAGACCCCCACCAATCCCAACTTTTAACATGTCTCTATGACAAATCAAAGGTTTTTTTAAACCCTGCCATAAAACCATATTTACTGTAACACAATTTCTGAAATTCCTGACATTTTCTAAATGCACTATGCATTTAATGACTGGAAAACACAGTTATACTATTACTAATTGTAAGAAACCTGTGAATTTGTCCCCAGAAGAAGTATGTTATGAATATGTATGTCCTGGAAATACAGGGAATCATGTGCAAGTCTAAAATGGGAATAAAAGAAACATGTAAATAGTGGGGCTGCCATGAAAGGGTTGTCTGGGAATAAATGACTTTTTACAGGAGCATGCAGCCTGTCTCCGCTATGGACATTTCCCTCATTTCTGCAGCTCCGCGGCTTGTTTACTTCCTCTCCAGCATGCTCATCTGCTCCGCTGCAGCCAATGACTGAATTCAGCAGTGACGCATCCATAGGAGACACATCACTGCTGAAGCCAGTTAATGGCAGCAGTGGAGCAGATCACACTGGTGCCAGGGATGAACAAAACAACACATGGGAGCAGCCATGCAGAACCAGGGCGGTAGGGA
>CM065589.1:289269166-289300919 GCA_033119425.1 Bufotes viridis | reverse complement strand
TTCATTGTGGGAATAAAAAAACACCCTTTTTGGGCCAGAAAGTACGTTTGCGGCCTGCGCAGCATTTGTCATATTTAAAACAAAGCAGTAAATGAATGTGTTTCATTGGGGGTGTAAAAAAACACATTTTTTGGGCCTGAAAGTACGTTTGTGGCTTCACTGCATTTGTCATATTTAACATAAAGCAGTAAATTAATCTGTTTCATTGTGGGTGTGAAAAAACACCTTTTTTGGGCCAGAAAGAATGTTTGCGGCCTTCACTGCATTTGTCATATTTAACATAAAGCAGTAAATTAATCTGTTTCATTGTGGGTGTAAAAAAACACTTTTTTTGGGCCAGAAAGAATGTTTGCGGCCTGCGCTGCGTTTGTCTTATGTAAAATAAAGCAGTTTAATCATCTTTTTCATTGTGGGAGTAAAAAAAACTTTTTTAGGCCAGAAAGTACGTTTGCGGCCTGAGCTGCATTTGTCATATGTAAAATAAAGCAGTTTAATAATCTGTTTCATTCTGGGTGTAAAATAACGCAGTTTTTGAGCCAGAAAGTATGTTTGCCTCCTGCGCTACATTTGTCATATGAAAAATAAAGCAGTTTAATAATCAGTTTCATTGTGGGAGTAAAAAAACACCTTTTTTAGGCCAGAAAGTACATTTAACTCACAGAAAAAAGATGCACCACATGGATAAGCAACTGACAACACTGGCTAATCCCTCACTCGGATGTTAAAAGCTGAGAGATTCGCCAATATTTCCAATCAGGAACATATCGGAGCCCCTTCAAACACCACGTCACGGTATCTCAGCATGGCATGGGGTCCTACCACTAGACTACCTATGGTGTGTGAACAAGGTCTGAACAGGTATTAAGCAGCCTACAGCCCCCTCCCACTTACCTGCATTGCAGGACCAACAATGCAATGGGGAACAAATGAGGCCATAAGCTACACCTACAACAGACCATGTGACACCGGCTTCCAGGTGCAACAGAATGTTTACCAGCCATATGCAATGGCACATTCAATACATATAAAACAAGAATCACAGAAATAAACATGGCCTAAATGGGTGGGACTGCTCCAAACCCCAAACACTGTGGCGTGTTTCTAACTGGGGGGGCAGTTCCTCCGCATGTGGTTCGCAGCGAACGGCTATCCCCAGCAAAAATTGCATACAATGGAGGATACCGGCGCGAACCACAAGCACCACACAAACATCCTACACAAAATAAAACATGTGCGGATGAAAATATATAAACACATAACTCACAGAAAAAAGATGCACCACATGGATTAGCAACTGACAACACTGGCTAATCCCTCACTCGGATGTTAAAAGCTGAGAGATTCGCCAATATTTCCAATCAGTGAAAGTAGAAGGCGAAGGCAGAGGAGGAGGAAGTCGCCAACGCAGCTGGGGCACCGCTAGCGCCTCGGAAGGCAGGGTTAGCATGGCCGAAATGTGGAAAAGCTTTGTCAGCACGCCACAAGAACAAGCACCACCATCTGATATGGAACGTCTTAGCAGGAGGCAGTATTTCAGACAAATGGTGAAACAGTATGTGTGCACATGCCTACATGAACTGACTGATGGGTCTGCCTCATTCAACTTCTGGGTCTCCAAATTGGGCACATAGCCTGAGCTTGCCCTTTATGCCTTGGAGGTGTTGGCCTGCCCTGCAGCCAGTGTATTGTCTGAACGTGTGTTTAGCACGGCAGGGGGCGTTATCACAGACAAGCGCAGCCGCCTGTCCACAGCCAATGTGAACAAGCTCACATTTATTAAAATGAACCAGGCATGGATCCCACAGGACTTGTCCGTACATTGTGCAGAATAGACATGTATACAAGCCTCACCCAGCCTTTGTTATACTCCAGCACACTTTCTCTTTGTTTTCTTTTCTATATTTCCCAATGTTTTGGGGGCCTACCGTAAAAAAAAAAAAAAAGTGAAAAACAAAAAACAGTGTTGTTGGCGACTACCTCCTCCACCACCGCTTCCACCTACACTGCCACGTCTACGGCCTCCTCAACCTCCTACTCCATATGGACCTCCTAGTTCAAGATTATTTTTTTTAATTTTTATGTATTTTTTGTTATTTTAAGTCATTTCCCTATCCACATTTGTTTGCAGGGCAATTGTCCAGCTCTTTACCCCCACTTTGCTTCCTTTTGCAGTCCTCTAGCCCTTTCCATTACTTTTTTAGAGTAATTTTAGTGCCCCAAAGTTTGGGTCCCCATTGACTTCAATGGGGTTCGGGTTCAGGGTCAAGTTCAGGTCAAGTTCGGGTCCCGAACTCGAACTTTGCGGCGAAGTTCTGCCGAACCCGGCGAACCCGAACTTCGAGGTGTTCGCTCAACTCTACTGCTAAACCAATGACACTTTCTCATGTGCATCCTCCCATGTAGTGTACATGATACAATGCACAAAGTGCACCAATGAAGATATCTATATTGGTGAAACAATGTAGAATGCTTACTAAGAACTGATCTATGTCAGATCTCGGGGACCTTTACAAGGTCCCAGGCTAACATAGCAACTGAACGTTTTCTGTGAGCTCTCTGTGGGGAACTGTTCGGCCACTGGGAACAGCTATCTCCCAGTAAATCACTGCTCAGATGCTATGGCTGCAATTAGCAACATCATCTGTGGTGTTAAAAGTCCCTGATAGGAGTAGTCTCCAATCATAGACACTGCCAAAGGGTATCTGGTGTGTAAAATAGCAGACATCTCACGGCTATAGCAGTTGCTGAGCAGGTGCCATTTTTAAAGATTCAAAATTAATCGTTTGTTCTTCAAATAAATAAAGCATTGCTCTGATGGTTGAATATGCTTATGTGAAGAATGATGACTTACGTTCTGTTGTCATTCTATGACCTCATCATTGTGTAACAAATTAGACCCCTCACATTCCTAGTTATCTAGTGAAAACTATTGGCAATCTATTGAAGAGTCCTTCTTTTACTTCAATAAAGAAAAAAGAGAATACTGTATGTGAACATAATGACAAGACCCTCTAATTTATTCTGCAGGTACAGTACACTTTAGGTAATCCAATTATGTTTTAGATTTCATTGGTGACTAGGGTTGCATCGGGTATCAAATTATCAATAAATACCAAATCCATACTTTTGTACCTGGATCAATTCGATACCAGCATTTGCCTTTCACCAATACTAGGTTGCCCTACTGTGCAGCCTAGTATCAGAGAACATGACGTGCGCTGCTCTCAGCGCACTCCATGTTCTCCTCAGCAGCACAGTGGAGAAGGAGTCTCTCCCTCCACACTGTGCCATTGCTGCCATTAAGAAGAGTGAGGGGAGGAGGAGGGGAGGGGCTGTGGCCACTGCCCCACCAATGATGATAACTAACCCATTAATACAAATACAGGTGGTGGGTGCCAGCAACAGAATCACATAGCCAGCACCTGACCTCTATGACAGGGCGCTACGATCTGCGGTAGTTAACCCCTTAGGTGCGGCACCTCGGAGTTATCTACCTTGGATCGCAGTGCCCTGTCATAGAGGACAGGTGCCGGCTATGTGATTCTGCTGTCGGCACCTGCTGCCTGTATTTGTAATAAAAGTTTACTTATCTTCATTGGTGGTGCAGTGCGATCTGCCCCCCCCCTCCCCACCACCACCAACACCAGTATTAAAGTCATTGGTGGGACATCTTTCAACTAGGAACATAGGATTTCTTTTTAGAGATCATCAGTGGATGGCAAAATATACACTGTCATTTCCAAACAGTTTTTCAAAGATGGCGTACCATTGGATACATGCTTGGAGATATGGACAACATGGTAGTATAGTGATTACGCCTGTTGCCTTCTAGCAAGAGCATGTTGATATGGTTAAATTCCTTCTACTGAGATATGCTCTAGAGCAGGGGTCTCAAACTCAATTTACCTGGGGGCCGCAGGAGGCAAAGTCTGGGTGAGGCAGGGCCGCATAAGGGATTTCACAAAAAAAAGTCCTCAAACGTCATTATTAACAGTTTTCTTGAAGAAATCTTGTTACCTCATTAGACATGCTTTAAGACTGGCAACCCGCTTGGCTCTCTCATTTCCTTGATATTGTTTAGTTGAATAATGGCGTTTCAAGTTGTATTCCTTGTGCACTGCAACTTTCTCTGAGCAAATAAGACATGTGGGGATGCCCCTGTGCTCAACAAAGAAATACTGTGTCTCCCACTTTTCCTGAAATTGTCTGTGCTCGTTATCAATCTTTCTCTTCACTGCAGGCTTTGATGAAGTCATGATGAAGGTATCTAATTCTGTAATTAATTTCTCTCCCTTCTCTCCCTTCTCTCCCTTCTCTCCCTTCTCTCCCTTCTTTCCCTTCTTTCCCTTCTCTCCCTTCTGCCTCCGATAATGCAAGGGACGGCGGGCAGGAGCTGCGGAAATGACGTCTGCGCTAGGTGCGAAGTATTCGCGATTATTCGCTTAACGAATAATCGCAATAAAAATCGCATTAGTAAGAAAAAAAAATCGCATTAAACATTTGCATACCCCAAACGGAATCGCTCGGGGTATGCGAATGTTTAATGCGATTTTTTTTACTAATGCGATTTTTATTGTGATTATTCGGTAAGCGAATAATCGCGAATACTGCGATATTTGAAGGCGGGCCGCTAGTTTGAGACCCCTGCTCTAGAGTTTTAGCATGCATGTGCACATGTGTATAGCTTAAAATATTTTGGAATATGTAGTTGTGCACATATGCTTTTTTTTGTATGAAGGAAAGTGTATATTTTTTTGACAAATTTTTCTTTTTATTGAACAATAATATTTCCATACAAAATAAAACATTAAAAATTATCATTTCCATTTCCTTAAACCCCCGCCCCCTCTCTCAATTCCCTCCCAAACTCCCACCCCTTTGCGATGCGTCTCCCACACCCCACCCCCCGACAAAAAGGATGGGACGGAGATAGTGAGAAGATTGAGGCAGGAAAAATTAATTCTCCCCATACCTTAAACCATTTATCCTTAGTTTCTTTGTTTATATAAAACGTTTTCATACCTTTTAATCTTATTAACTAGATTTAACCATGTATTCATACTTGGAGTATTAGATGAGAACCAAGCCCGTGCAATCAGAAGCCTTGCCAAAAACATTATTTTAACCACCCTGCCTTAGAAAGATCACTCAAGATCCAGGACTCTACTGTGAATGGGATCACAACTTTCAGTTTTTGGGTTGTATAATTATGTATTGCTCCCCAATATTCTTTTAGTTCTACACAAGTCCAAAACAAATATAAATGATCGGCTTCAGGTGAATCACACCATCGACAATTGGAAGTTTTTCAAACCCTGTTTATTAAGCCATAAAGGTGTAAGGGTACTTTTACACTTGCGGCAGGACGGATCCGGCAGGCTGAAAAGCCTGCCGCATCCGTCCTGCCGCAAGTGGCCATGCACTGCCGTGCTGCCGCTCCGTCCCCATTGACTATAATGGGGCGGGGGCGGAGCTATGGCGCAGCACGGCACTGCACGGCCGGAGATCGCCGGACGAAAAGTCGGACATGCAGTACTTTTCGTCCGGCAATCTCCAGCAGTGCAGTGCCGTGCTGCACCATAGCTCCACCCCCCGCCCCATTATAGTCAATGGGGACGGAGCGGCAGCACGGCAGTGCTTTTCAGCCTGCCAGATCCGTCCTGCCGCAAGTGTAAAAGTACCCTAACATAAGTTCTGTGTAAAATATTAAATTGAATCAATATATGATTAAAATTATGAGAAACTAATCCCACATTCACCAATATATTATCTCAATCACCCAGTTGAATCATTGGGCTGTCCCTTCTCCAGGCCTTTTGCCCAGTAGAATAGCCATTAATAAATCATGCTTTGAGTAAATATTTATAACTTTGAGAAATCTTAACCCTCTGTGCTGGCTTAACTATTAAATCATGCAAAAATGTGGAGGTATCTATATAAAAAAGGAATTTATCTTTTATACTAGATAGTGACGAACGTAACTGAAAATACCAAGATAAATTAGATATATTTTCTCTTTGTGCTAACTCCAAAATAGAAAAAATATGCAAGATAACAAATATTATTCTTTTGCCAATACTGACCCACAACCAATTTGTCGAGGGCCTGTAAATAAAGGTTATGCCAGAAGGGCCTACAACAAAGGGATTCCTTTATTCCCAACCAGTCTCTAATGGTACTCCAGGACTTAGTAAGTAACTTCGCAGCAATTCTATATTCCAGTTGGGGGTTGATTAATTGGCCGGATTCAAATAAAGCAAAGATATTATCATGTGAAGAATTCTTCCCCAGAATTCTACAAAGTGGGCTCTTCTCTCATTCATAGTATAGCCATAGCTTTGATGCTATAAAATAACCCTTGAAACAGGGAAGATTTATTCTCCCCCAAAGTAGATAATGATTCTATCAGTTTAAAAAATGTATCATCAATACACACTGGGGAGTTCCTGAGGACATACAGTAGTTGGGGCAAAATCACCATCTTCACCAGGGATATTCTGCCAGCTCTAGATAAAGGGAGTCGAAGCCATGTCTTTATTTTAGATCTCAATTTGGTTATCAATGCGATCAAATTAAGCTGTAAAAAATCTTCAATCTTAGAGGAAATAGTAATCCCCAAATATTCAAGTGAATCAGAGATCCTCAAATTACTAAACAACTCCTCAGTAAGAGGTTCTAATCTATCTAAGGGCAAAAGAATAGTTTTAGACCAATTAATGTCAAGACCCGAAACTTTACCAAAAGAGTTAACAACTCGAATAACCCTCAAAAGTGTATTATTAGTATGTAAGACATCATTGGCCTATAGAGAAATACGATCTTCTGTTTCCAAATGTGCCGAACCCTTCAATCCCAGAATCCTGCCTGACCCCAACAGCAAGGGTCTCAATATAAATATCAAATAACAATGGAGAGAGTGGACATCCTTGACGGGTACCTCTCTCCAAAGAGATACACCTTGTAAGCATCTTATTAATATTTAACCTCATCTTGGGGGATTTGCACAAAAGCTTAACCATATTTATGAACTTAATACCAAATCCCATCTTCTTTAATACCCTCCAAAGGAATTTCCACTCCACCCTGTCAAAGATATTAGAAGCATCCAAAGACAGCAAGGCACGAGAGACCCCTCGGGAGGACTGAATATTGGAAAAAAGGCAGTGCAAATTATAATGTGTACCCTTATGAGGAATAAACCAATTTTGGCCAGGATATATAATAGATTAAATAACTTTGGACAATCTAGTAGTAAGAATCCTTGAGAAGTGCTTAACATCTGTATTTAGTAAAGAGATTGGCCTATATGAACCCATATCTAAAGGATCTTTGCCTTTTTTTAGTATTAATAGTATTTCTGCCTTACTTATAGATTCCGGAAGACTACCGTCTTTTATTGCCTCAGTAAATACCTTCAGGAGATGGGGAAGAACCACCTCCCTATATTTGCGATAGAATTCCTATGGGAATCCATCAGAACCTGGAGAAGAGTTTCAAAGTAGCCTCTAGCTCTTGCAAGGAGAGGTCCGCATTAAGGAATTCTCTTTGAATATCTGTAAGTACTGGAAAAGAGATAGAATCCAGATATGAATCAATCGCTTCTTCTTAACCACTTCAGCCCCCCTAGCTTAAACACCCTTAATGACCAGGCCACTTTTTACAATTCTGCACTACACTACTTTACCCGTTTATTGCTCCGTCATGCAACTTACCACCCAAATGAATTTTACCTCCTTTTCTTCTCACTAATAGAGCTTTCATTTGGTGGTATTTCATTGTTGCTGACATTTTTACTTTTTTTCCATTAATACAAATTTAACGACATTTTTGCAAAAAAATGTCATTTTTCACTTTCTGTTGTAAAATTTTTCAAAAAAAACTACATTTCTATATAAATTTTGCTCTAAATTTATTGTTCTACATGTCTTTGATAAAAAAAAATCCAATAAGTGTATATTTATTGGTTTGGGTAAAAGTTATAGCGTTTACAAACTATTGTGCAAAAAAGTGAATTTCTGCATTTTGAAGCAGCTCTGACTTTCTGAGCACCTGTCATGTTTCTTCAGGTGCTAGAATGTCAGGATAGTATAAATACCCCCCAAATCACACCATTTTAGAAAGAAGACACCCCAAAGTATTCGCGGAGGGGCATGGTGAGTTCATGTATCATTTTATTTTTTTTCACAAGTTAGCGGAAAATGACACTTTCTGAGAAAAAAATAAATAAATAAAAGTTTCAATTTCTGCTAACTTCTGGCAAAAAATAAATAAAATCTCAGACGGACTCACTATGCCCCTCAGTAAATACCTTGGGGTGTCTACTTTCTGAAATGGGGTCATTTGTGGGGTGTGTTTACTGTTCTGGCATTTTGGGCAGGGCTAAATTGTGAGCCGCCATGTAAAACCTAAAGGTACTCGTTGGAATTTGGGCCCCTTTGCGCACCCAGGCTGCAAAAAAGTGTCACTTATGTGGTATCGCCGTACTAAGGAGAAGTAGGGCAATGTGTTTTGGGGTGTATTTTTACATATACCCATGTTGGGTGAGAGAAATATCTCTGTAAATTGTCAACTTTGTATAAAAATTTTTAAAAGTTGTCGTTTACAGAGATATTTCTCACACAAAGTATGGGTATATATATGAAAATACACCCCAAAACACATTGCCCTACTTCTCCTGAGTACGGCGATACCACATGTGTGCCACTTTTTTGCAGCCTGGGTGCGCAAATGGGGCCCTAAAACAAATGAGTACCTTTAGGATTTCACAGGGCATTTTTACGCATTTGGATTCCAGACTTCTTCTCACGCTTTAGTGGCCCCTAAAATGCCAGGGCAGTATAAATACCCCACAAGTGACCCCATTTTGGAAAGAAGACACCCCAAGGTATTCCGTGAGGGGTATGGTGAGTTCATGTAAAATTTTATTTTTTGTCACAAGTTAGTGGAATATGAGACTTTGTAAAAAACAAAATAAAAAAAAAATATATCAATTTCCGCTAACTTGTGCCAAAAAATAAAAATTCTGTGAACTCGCCATGCCCCTAACAGAATACCTTGGGGTGTCTTCTTTCCAAAATGGGGTCACTTGTTGGGTATTTATACTGACCTGGCATTTTAGGGGCCCTAAAGCGTGAGAATCCAAATGCGTAAAAATGCCCTGTGAAATCCTAAAGGTACTCATTGGTTTTAGGGCCCCTTTGCGCATCTTGGCTGCAAAAAGTGTCACTCATGTGGTATCGCCGTACTCAGGAGAAGTAGGGCAATGTGTTTTGGGGTGTATTTTTACATATACCCATACTGTGTGTGAGAAATATCGCTGTAAACGACAACTTTTTACATTTTTTTATTCAAAGTTGTCAATTTACAGAGATATTTCTCTCACCCAGCATGGGTATATGTAAAGATACACCCCAAAACACATTGCCCTACTTCTCCTGAGTACGGCGATACCACAAGTGTGACACTTTTTTGCAGCCAAGATGCGCAAAGGGGCCCAAATTCCAATTAGTACCTTTTAGGAGGGCATTTTTACGCATTTTTCTTCTCACGCTTTAGGGCCCCTAAAATGCCAGGGCAGTATAAATACCCCACATGTGACCCCAGTTTGGAAATAAGACACCCCATGGTATTCCATGAGGGGCATGGCGAGTTCATAGATAGATTTTTTTTTTTGGCACAAGGTAGTGGAAATTGATTTTTTATTGTTTTTTCTCACAAAGTCTACCTTTCTGCTAACTTTTGACACCCATAGATTCCCCAATAGGTTTCCAGAAAGAAAGACAAATCTCCCCTGCTTGTCAATGGAGGAGGCCCGGCAGACAAAATCAATCCCATTATGAATTAATACTGTTACTTCACTTAAATAGCTAGTAAAAGTAGAATGGTAAGTCTGCGCAGCCCATTCCCCACTGAGTCAAGGAATCTACCCCTCAGTAAAGTGGGTCTCCACTAAACTAACAATCGCTGGAAGATGTCTCCGAATCCGATCACAAACTGCCTGTCTTTTTTATTTATCACCTAGACCCCGAAAATTCCAGGTTAGGATTCTAACCAATATCAATCAACAATAAAAAAAAAATATAACAGTTCCTACCTCTTCCCCCCACAATTTGGGAGATGTATCGCAATCCACCCCAAAAACGACATACCTCCCCCCGCCCAACCCACCAACTCTTTATCCGCCACCATCTTAGGACAGATCTCTCAACTGAGACCACATCTCCTCATACCCCCCCCCCCCCACCAGCCACAATGAAAAAGCTAAAGAAAAAAAAGGATCAGATGTTATTCTGATCGAGCCAATCTGCCACAAGGTCAGGAGTATAAAAAAATTAGTCCCATTATTAAACATAATCCGCAGTTTAGCCGGATAAACAAATGAATATTTGATGTTTTTTTTCACAAAGTTGTCTCTTAACCTCGGTATAACTATGTCTCTTTTCTTGGATGTCCTTAGAAAAATCTGGAGAAAAAGACAGTCTATTTCCTTTGTATAGAATAGGGAGGCACTCCCTTGCCCTCCTCTGAATCATGTCCCTGTCACGTGAAAAAAGAATCTTCACCAGAAGTGGCCGTGGGTGCCTTCCTGGAGTTAGTTTACCTCCAGTAACCGGATGAGTGCTTTCCACAAAAAATTATGGAGAAAAATGCCCCCTTCCAAACCTCTCCAAAATTTAATTCTGTATCATATCAGCAGGATTGTCTCCTTCGATGCCCTCCAGTAGCCCTACAATTTTGACATTACATCACCGAGATCTATCTTCCAAGTCGACCGTCTTTTTTTTTAAGATGTTACCCTCAGATCTTAGCATGGGGACTTTGTTAACTTTGATCTCCAAGAGCTCCACCGATTTTTTTACGGTAGTTACTCTGTCCTGTTGTTTGGAGACATAATTTCTTATCAGAACCACATCGGTCTGGATTGCCCCAAATTGAATTGAGATGTCTTTTATTAACTCTCTAGTTTTTTTAACCGGACCCAAGATTTCATTCATTGGTGAAGATCCAACTTTAGACAAAACATTTACATCATTTCTCTCCGACCCCACCTCCTGGGTGTAATGATCCAATACTTCTTCCATTCTAGATCGTTTTTGTTTTTTTCTACATCCAAATCATGCGACCCTTTTTGTCCCACTCTTGTAGTTACATCCTTTGGGGGTTTCAAGAATTGTTCGATTTTGGCCGGTTTGCATATATTGAATAACTGTAGCAACCAGCACCAGGCAGCTGGTACATAGGCAAATATACTGTGGAATATATTAAGAAGGGCATAAGTGGATGCATATGTAACACAGTTTTACCTTCATGCTGTCAGGAATTCACATAGCTTTACTTTGTACTGGCAGGGTTACCATGCTGACCAGACAAGCCCCGGCTGCTGGAACTATCAGCGTGACTGGAAACCAAACCGATCAGGTTTCTGACTCTGTGGCCAATCCTAGGAGGATGATTTAAGACAGTTGATTCCTATTCACATTGCCTGTGATTCTGTTTAGTTTTCTAGGCTCTATACTTTGCAACTGCATTCCAATATTTGTAAATATCTGACTTCTGGTTTGTTTTGGATTTACCCCTATGCCCAATGTTCCTGTTTATATTGACTTTCCTGTTAACAGATCTTGGCTGTCCTCTGGATTAAACATTTTGTGTACTGCATTGATCGTGTATATCTTTCTTGGTTTTGACCCTGCATGTTTACTTCCTGTTTTACTTCCCTGGTCATTCTGGAAGGTCAACTACTTGTGTACTTGCAAGAGTTATCAGCTCGCATCAGCTAGCATCTAAGTCCATTCTGCCTTGCAGCAGACTCTGGTGAATACCTATGAGTAGCCTTAGTTTCATACTCTCCACTCCAGGTTTTGGAAGGCTGGCAGCAGTTTTGGGTCTCACTTCCTTTGGTCTGGAAGGTGACTACTACAAGGCATATTATGTAGAGTTTTAGACAACTGTGTAATTGATAGCTACTATCAATAGTCTACTGAATGATATCCAGATCTGTAACCAGAACAACTGTATGAACAGTAAGGAGGAGATTTATCATATCCCCGTGCCAGAAAATTGTCAGAAAAAAGTCGCATGTTTGTGACTTTTTGAATGCCACTTGTGACGAATTTTGTCACAAATAGCATCTCTGTGCCACCTTCATCACTTTCTGAAAAAAGAGGTGGCAAGGGTGGGAGTAAGTGGGCCAAGCAGATCTACTACATTTATCTTCATTAATGCCTGTTTTCAGCCCGTGAGCTGCTGTAGATTTCACTTTGGCACATGGACAGCCAAAAGTGTGCATCATTTATGACGAGGCACAAATTAGTTGCATCCTCTGGCACCTCAGGAGATTTCAAAGACCAGTGTAAAATGACGGTCTTTGATAAATCTCCCGCTAAGACCACTCAGTGAGAAGCACTGTACCAGAGCATGTTGTGATGTCTAATTTAATGGGTCTGAACAAATTTTGGAAAATTCACTCATCTCTACTTGCTATAAAGACATATTATAGCAAGTAGAGATGAGTGAATTTCCCAAAATTTGTTCAGGATCCTATTTGGTTGAATCATCCTTTAGATACAATTTGGTCTAAATAAATTTGATCCGAATCAAATTCCCACGATTGCCCTGAAAATGTGTGCATGACACTCTGAGGTATCCTAGGACTGTGTGCAACCCAGTTCAAGCTCCTTAAAGGGCTTCTGTCACCCCCCAAACAGCAATTTTCAGTATTGGACTTAATATAATTGCTAATGTACGCAGAGTCCATATATACCCCTCTTACCTCTGGCTGTGCTTTAAATTCTTTAAAAATAGTACTTTTGTGATATGCAAATTTCTTCACTACCAGCAAGTTGGGCGGTTACTTGCTGGTAGCCACCGCATCCTCGGTCTAAAAACACGCCCCCTCCTCCACGTGATTGAAAGGGCCAGCGAGCGCTCTCCTCCTCCCACTGGCCCTGTCTGCAGTTGAAATCCCGCTCCTTATTCAGTGCAGGCACTCTGAGAGAAGTATTTAAATCCAATTTAGCCTGTATTTCCAAAAAGTTTCTGCTGGGATTCGAACTCATGACCTTCTGGATTAGAGGCAAGGCATTTTACCACTCAGTCATAATCGTTTCATAGCCAGTTACAATAACAAAAATGGTCCACAAATTGTCCTCTTTTGGCAGCAGATGCCTTCTGATCTTTAAATTGTTAGTGCCATTTTGAGAAATTCATTTTAATCGAAATAGAGGCTAAACTTAATTCAAACATATTTATATAAGTTTTTAGCCATAATATATTTACACATATTATTATATATTTAGAATATATAATACATTATAATATATGTAAATATATTATGGCTAAAACATCAGTAGTAGTTTCCCACAGATTATTCATTCATATATTTTAGAAGTATGATTTATATATATATATATATATATATATATATATATATATATATATATATAATCATATCAGAAGTATGATTATATATATATATATATATATATATATATATATATATAGAATCATACTTCTAAAATATATGAATGCATAATATTTGGGAAACTGCTATCGATATTTCAGCCAATATACATTTACATATATTATAATATATATTCTAAATATATAATAATATGTGTATTATGGCTAAAAACTTATATATACATATATATATTGTGACACAGTGAGAGGTTTGGTGGTAAAAAACAGGTATTTTCCTCTCAGCCTGTGCTGCTGGGTTGATTGCAGCCAGGTGAGGGCAAATACTGGACCGGATTCTAGGTGCCGGTCTGGGTTTTTTGGGTGATTACCTAGCTGCACTTAAGACAGCTGGGTTTTATGCAAACTCGCTCTCTGTGTTTGGGATCTGAGCCCTGTGCTGGGCTGAAAAGCTGAGACCTGTGTGTCAGAAGAGCAGGCCATTAAAAGACGGTCAGTGGACTTTTTGTGTTGCTGAGCATTCAGTCAGGTGTGAACTGACACCTAGGATTTCAAGTGATTTACCTGGAAGCTGCCGGCGTTACTGTGGAGCTCTCAGGGCCTGGAAGCAAGAGCTTACAAAGAGGCGTGCAGTCTGCCTGGAAGCCTGAGGTTGGACTTTCCTGCGGCTGGGCTGACAGCCGGGTGTGAACACGCACCTAAACCACACAGGTGAATTTGATTCAGTCTTGGACTTTTGTTTTGCCTCAAGTTTTTGCTGTGAGTGTGAAGTAACACTAAGTGACTGTTTTGAACTGTTTTTGTTTGTGCAAGTGTGAAATAAAACACTGTTTGCTGCACTACCTGGACTCTCTTTGTCTCTATACTGCACCCGCACCGCTGTCTACCAGAGCAACTCCCCACTATATATATATATATATATATATATATATATATATTTTGCCTCTCTGAAAAAGTTTGTGACAGGATTTGAACTCACAGCTTCTGCATCACAGCCCAGAACTTTACCACTATACTATATGGCTGCATAGCCAGTCACTAAAAAATAAATAATATGAGACTTCTACTGTATAGAAATACTTACTAGTAGTGAGTATTCCTCTACAGTAGAAGTCTCTTATTTTATCTGGCTATGCAGCTATTATAGCTGAGTTGTTTAGTGCCTTGCCTCTAATGCAGAAGGTCCCAGCAGAAACTGCAATCTCAGTAAAAACTTTTCTGAAATGCAGGCTAAATTAGATTTAAATACACTGGGTGTCCCTAAGCACTGACTCTATATATGGACATATCTATATATGGAGTCAGAGCAGGGACTCCTAGTTCACGGACTTACATTGAGGGATTCCCTCACTGTACAGTGATCTTCTGCATAGAAATAGAGGCTAAATTAGTTTTAAGTATATTGACTCGAGCATTACGCTCGAGCGCATGCGGTGTTTGGCCGAACTTAACGATGTGCCAAGCATAGAAATGCTCGAGCCAAACTGGTGTTTGGCCGAGCATGCTCGCTCAACATTACTAAATGGTGATTACCATGGAATTATAAACTACTTAATTAGTTCTGAAGATGTCCCCTATATAGTCCCACCTATTCACTATAGCTCCTAAATGTCACTTGTTTTTCTTCCTATATGTCCACTTGGCTCTCATTTATAAAGATTGACACATTAATTAAAAAGACTCTGCCTTAAAACATTTTAAGCAATATTAGTGTATTATTTTGGTTTTGTAAAATTTTCGACTGAAAAAAGGAACAGAGTACCTTGCAAAAGTATGGGAACCAAAGGAGATTTGAGCGCTCAGATAACTTTGACTGAGACCTTAAATAGCCTGTTAGGGTTAAGTGTTGTTCACAATCATTGTTATGAAAGGCTAGGTACCCAGACTCCTCTTATAATGTCCCAAAAAGCAGCAACCATAGCTTCTTCTAAGCAGCTGCCTAACACTCTGGAAATGACAATAGTGGAGGCTCACAAAGTAGGTAAGGGCTATAAGAAGAAAGCAAAGCACTTTCAGGTTGTCATTTTCTCAGTACAAAATGTATTTAAGAAATAACAATTAATAGGAACAATGGAGGTCAAGAGAAGGTCTAGAAGACCAAGAAAAATTTCAGAGACAGCTGTAGGATTGCTAGAAAGGCTAACCCGAACCCCCACTTGACTGCAAAGGACCTTCAGAAAGTTTTAGCAGTCTCTGGAATTGTGGTACATTGTTCTACTGTTCAGCAACACCTGCACAAATATGGCCTTCATGGAAGAGTCATCAGAAAAAAACCTCTCCTGCATCCTCACCATAAAATTCAGCCTCAGAAGTTTGCAAAAAAAGAAGCCTGATGCATTTTAGAAACAAATCCTGTGAAATGATAAGGTTTAAATAGAACTCTTTGGTCCCAATGAGCAAAGGTTTTTTGGAGAAAAAAGGACACAGAATTTCATGAAAAGAACACTCTCCAACCAATATGTATGGGGTGGATCAGTCATGCTTTGAGCTTGTGTAGAGGGAAGAATTAAATTCCAGCAAATTCTGGAAGCAAATCCTGTAAACATAACACCAACTGTAAAAAAAGCTGAAGTTTAAAAAGGGTAACTTCTATAAATGGAAAATGATCCTAAACACACCTCAAAATCCACAATAGAGTGTCTCAAAAGGTGCAAGCTGAAGGTTTTACCATGGTCCTCACAGTCTCCTGATCTGAGCATCATTGAAAATCTGTGGATAGACCTTAAAAGATCAGTGCATGCTAGATGGCCCAGGAATCTAACAGAGTTGCAAGACCTTTGGAATGGATGAAAATTCCTCAAACAAGAATTGAAATATTCATGGCTGGCTACTAGTGTTGGGCGCGAATATTCACGATGCGAATATTTCGCGCAAATATCGCATATTCGCGATTTCGCAATTTTTTCGAATATCATGCCATAAATTCGATATTGCGAATATTCGCGTTGGTTAAATTAGATGATACACAATAAGTTCAAGAACTTCAGTTCACTTGTGTTGATAAATGAGTTTGAGTGACTCTGAGTTTCATTCATTTAAGGTGTTGTTTTGCATCAAGGCTCTTTTTCAAAGCCATAGCCAAAATCCTGCCTTTTTTGCGATTTTCCGTAATGCGATTTTTTTGACAGCGATGCGAATATCTAACACTTGCTGACATGCCTGCGCATTGACTTGAAAATTGAAATATTGCCTTTATGCGATTTTTCCGTAATGCGATTTTTTTCACACTCTATGCGCTTGGTTGTCACGATCGTCAACTTGCGAATACGAACATGCTGCGACTGCGAATATATTCGAAAATTCGCATATTCGAATATATGTCGTCGTGTTTTCCTCTTCTTATTCTCATTCACCCCCAATCATTAGTTTCACTTTCAACAAGGCTTCATTTTATATCCATTCCTCGACCCCCCGTCCCCACTTCCCTCCCTTGTCTTTTTTTTTTTTTTGCGATTTTTCGTAATGCGATTTCTTTATGCGATTATCCGCGATTTTATAAAAAAAAGATGGCGATTAAATGATGACGAATACGAATATTCAAATTTGCGAATATATCGCGAATATTTTACGAAATATTCGCGAAATATCGTGAATTCGAATATGGGCATATTCGATCATCACTACTGGCTACAAAAAGCATTTACAAGCTGTGATACTGGCAAAAGGGGGTGCTACTAGATACTAACCATGCAGGCTGCCCAATGTTTTGCTTCAGGCCTTATAATTTTTTTGTTATTTTGAAAATGTAAAAGATAAGGATAAAAAATGTTTTTGCTTAAAAAACAAAGAGAATATATCATCTTTATGCATTTTGAAGATCATTTCATTTTCAACTTGCTTAACTGTTCACAGTAAAAGCAATTTTGACCAGGGGTGCCCAAACTTTTGCATGCCTCTCTATATAAAGGCTATCATTATTATTATTGGTGTCACATGTGGTCTTTCTATGAACGTACAGCTTTTTGTTACAGAAAAGCAAGTTAACATTAATATTGCAGTTAAAAATAAACTTGTTCTTTGTAATGTAGCAACAATAAGCCCATTCTATGTAAAATAAAATGCATATTGACAATCAGTGCTCTATAGACATCCACTATAAATCAAATACAGTCAATGAAATTATAAGGCACATAAAACATGTTGCTTGCCAGATTCTGTATTGGTTTTTAATGATTTATTTGTTCACAATATATTCTCAGTAGATTGCAGTAAATTGTTCCTGTAAACTGTACATTTCCTACCCTTTATTATCAGATGCGCATTTCAAAAGCGTAATCACCTCCCTGACTCAGTGGGGAAAACAGCACCCCAGGGTACCTTAATAATTCATGCTTCAAGTGTTTATTAAAACAATGTGAACAACATAACCCTATAATGTCTGGTAAGGTGGAAACATTTGCAACACTCAGAAGAGTATTTATGTACCAGTGCCTGGCAATCACTGAACAACTTCAGATCTGCTATGTCGTACATTTGGCTTAAATATGAACTAAAGTCAACAACAGAAGTCTATAATTTTGTTCATAGTACAGTTAGGTCCATATATATTTGGACACAGACACAAATGTTGAAATGTTGTTTTTATTACCTGTTTACTCAAACATATTCAATTTATAGTTATATAATGGACATGTACATAAAGTCCAGACCTTTATCTTTCATTTAAGGGTATCCACATTAAAATTGGATGAAGAGTTTAGGAGTTTAAGCTCCTTTACATGTGGCATCCTGTTTTTAAAGGGACCAAAAGTAATTGGACAATCAACTCAAAGGCTGTTTCATGGGCCGGTGTGGGCAATTTCTTCATTATTTCATTCTCGATTAAGCAGTGGCACATACAACGCTTAGAGTTGATTTGAGGTGTGGTGCTTGCATGCGGTCAAAGAGCTCTCCATGCAAGTGAAACAAGCCATCCTTCATCTGCGAAAACAGAAAAAACCCATCCAAGAAATTGCTACACTATTAGGAGTGGCAAAATCTACAGTTTCGTACATCCGGAGAAAGAAAGCACTGGTGATCTCAACAATGGAAAAAGCCACTAATGCCTCAATCATCAATTTACATATATATACCATCACATACCATTACATATATTCCACATGGTTGAAATGTAAAATTTTTTTGGGGAGGGTCACATTTTATTTCATTTCAACATACATATATCACTACTGAATCAATCACAACATTTTCTCGGTGGACCATCTTGCCACTGTTGCTGTCTGTCTGTCTGTTTCTGTACATCTGCTGCTGTGGCCTCTATCATGCCACTTATGTCACTTTCCAACCATCACATTCTGTATGGCTGCTGCTACCACCTCCAGCATGCCAATAATGCCACTTGCCACCATCACGTACGCCCAAGCCACTTTTTATTTTATTTTTATTTTTTTATCTCTTAACACTGTGTGTGTTTAAACATCATCTGCCCCTGATAATTTTTGTAAGCTTTGGAATATGAAAAAGTATAACACATGTGTCGGAGAAATGTGTTTTTAAACATGCTGTATGTTAACACCGTCAAATGTTCGTTTACCCATAGCTATGTATGTCAGTGTCACTCACCCATCACTTACTATTGCTGTCATTGCGTTCCAGAGCTTAGAAAAGAGGGAGGGAAAATAATTTGAAAAAAAATAAACAAAAAGAGATAACAGGTTTTCCAAAAAATTATGAGTTCTATGAGGCTAGAGGGTTTATATACCAACTTTCAGGGCAATTGGAGCAACTTCGTTTCATCCCGAACTGATTCGGCTCAAAACTGAACTTTTTCAAAAATTCGTCTAACCAGACCCGAAATATATCTTGATTGTTTCGCTCATCTCTAGCTGAAACCAATGGGCACTTTGTGGATAGCGTCAGCATCCCTTCGTAATGTTAGGCCTACGTGTCTGATGACTGGCAGGCCCCTAGCGCTTTGATTCTGCCCCCTTACATGAACAGCATTAACTTTTAACTGTAGTGTCAGTCGGGCCTGCACAGCTGATGTATGTGGCCAGCAGTCCTATTTTTTACATTTCAGTTGGGCCCCTGACAGCAGTAGCATCTGTACTGCCCTCATGACAGTTCTGGCCCCAAACATTGTGCATATTATGGGCAGCTTCCATTAAAGCTAATTGGGAATCTGAACTTATTGCAAGCCCTGTTAAGTACAGTACTACATGATAATACTGGTCCCGCTGACTCCAGATCACTAATGTATAAGTCTATATCCAAACCCCATTCCCCTTCTGTGTGCCTGTAAACCAAAACTGGAATACATTGTGAGGACTCTCAATGTATTCGATGTCTGATATGCAGGTATACAGCAGGTAAAAGGGGATAAGTATTCACATAAAAATTATTGATTTAGAGTAATTGGAAACTGTACAATTCATGTAATAATGTACTTAATATTACTTGCAGGGGAGAGGACAGATGTAATTTAAAAGCATTTTTAAAAAATAAACTTGAATTGCTGTCTTCATCATTTGATTGGTATTATTATGACCACTAGTGGAATGGACTTAAAAACATGTACTTCCAAGTGACACTAAAGAAGAACTGTTGTCCATCCAATTGAGAGTACAGTTCTTAAATATGATCTGCTCTTGTAACAATATAATAATAATGAATGCACAGAGGAGAAGATGACTCCATACCCGTAACATGAAAGAGGATCACCAAAGAATACAAAAAACATATCTGTAAGCAATAGAAACACAAATGCATCTGGAAACAGATGTTGATGTTAAAATTCTTCTCTATATTAATAATAATAAAATCTAAAGCATACTGTATATTGAATATGACAGTGTAGTAAAGGACACCTAAAACTTTATATTTATTTATAATATATTAAAACCTGGAACAAAAGCCCAGGAAACAATAACCGCAAACAGAGAAGACTACACGATCCTGTCTCTCCTGTCAACGCTACCGCCACAAGCTAGATAGTGTTACTAATCCAGATGACACAATCGATCAATAGAGTAGGATAGGATATATAGTAAGATATCAAAATATCCAGAAAAATTTCAAAATGTGCATCTACAGGTATATGAGGCGTGGTGCAGGGTGATCGGGATACTGGGCAAAAGCTGAAAGCAGCAGGGAGTAGTCAAAACCAACACTAACCTATAGAAAACCCTGTAGGGCCCTCACTATCCTATGCCCGGAGTCAACCCCTAAGGTGGATCATTCGTCCCCAGCATCTAAGCCTACTGACCTTATTACACCTATATACTATCACGTGTAGGGGGACCTAGATATGGTCAAACTGCCTCAAATAAAAATACCACAATGCTTCTGGATATGCAAGAAAAACCCGACTACGTTTCCCCCACAATGGGTTCCTCAGGGGCCAGTGTTAATAATGATGACATAAGGCAATACTCAAAAGATGTAGATAGGGATAAATTGATACTTAAAAAGCGATATCCATAGCCGGCCATCCATTCTCGCGATTACACGTATTCCACTCCGGCACTGATACACAGCCTAGAAACATGAAGGGAGAAATAGGGTGATTTAAGACACCCAGGATGACCCGCTAAAAACACCGTGAGGCAAGTAGAGAAAAGCGGGAATGCTTACCGGAAGAGATTTATCTCTATTTACATCTTTGAGTATTGCCTTATGTCATCATTATTAACACTGGCCCTTGAGGAACCCATTGTAAGGGGGAAACGCATCGGCGCTTTTTCCTGCATATCCAGAAGCATTGTGGTATTTTTATTTGAGGCAGTTTGACCATATCTAGGTCCCCTACACCGTGGGATAGCATATAGGTGTAATAGGTCAGTAGGCTTAGGTACGGGACGGAGTAATCCCACCTTAGGGGTTGACTCGGGCACAGGATAGGTGAGGGCCTCCACAGGGTTTTCTATAGGGTTAGTGGCATATCTGTGTTTTTGACTACTCCCTGCTGCTTTCAGCCTTTGCCCAGTATCCTCGATCATCATCTCCCTGCACCACGCCTCATATACCTGTAGATGTTGCACATTTTGACATTTTTCTGGATATTTTTGATATCTTACTATATATAGAGATGGTTCGAACTATTCGCCGGCGAACAGTTCCCGCGAACATAGTTTGTTCAGAAACTCGCCTCTGCCGGGCGTACTACATGATAATACTGGTCCCGCTGACCCAGATCACTAATGTATAAGTCTATATCCGAAACCCCATTCCCTTCTGTAGTGCCTGTAACCAAAACTGGAATACATTGTGAGGACTCTCAATGTATTCGATGTCTGATATGCAGGTATACAGCAGGTAAAAGGGGATAAGTATTCACATAAAAATTATTGATTTAGAGTAATTGGAAACTGTACAATTCATGTAATAATGTACTTAATATTACTTGCAGGGGAGAGGACAGATGTAATTTAAAAGCATTTTTAAAAAATAAACTTGAATTGCTGTCTTCATCATTTGATTGGTATTATTATGACCACTAGTGGAATGGACTTAAAAACATGTACTTCCAAGTGACACTAAAGAAGAACTGTTGTCCATCCAATTGAGAGTACAGTTCTTAAAATGTGATCTGCTCTTGTAACAATATAATAATAATGAATGCACAGAGGAGAAGATGACTCCATACTCCGTAACATGAAAGAGGATCACCAAAGAATACAAAAAACATATCTGTAAGCAATAGAAACACAAATGCATCTGAAACAGATGTTGATGTTAAAATTCTTCTCTATATTAATAATAATAAAATCTAAAGCATACTGTATATTGAATATGACAGTGTAGTAAAGGACACCTAAAACTTTATATTTATTTATAATATATTAAAACCTGGAACAAAAGCCCAGGAAACAATAACCGCAACAGAGAAGACTACACGATCCTGTCCTCCTGTCAACGCTACCGCTCACAAGCTAGATAGTGTTACTAATCTAGATGACACAATCGATTAATGAGTAGGATAGGATATATAGTAAGATATCAAAAATATCCAGAAAAAATTTCAAAATGTGCAACATCTACAGGTATATGAGGCGTGGTGCAGGGAGATGATCGGGGATACTGGGCAAAAGCTGAAAGCAGCAGGGAGTAGTCAAAAAACGCTCTAACCTATAGAAAACCCTGTAGGCCCTCACTATCCTATGCCCGGAGTCAACCCCTAAGGTGGATCATTCGTCCCCAGCATCTAAGCCTACTGACCTTATTACACCTATATACTATCACTGTGTAGGGGGACCTAGATATGGTCAAACTGCCTCAAATAAAAATACCACAATGCTTCTGGATATGCAAGAAAAACCCGACTACGTTTCCCCCACAATGGGTTCCTCAGGGGCCAGTGTTAATAATGATGACATAAGGCAATACTCAAAAGATGTAGATAGGGATAAATTGATACTTAAAAAGCGATATCCATAGCCGGCCATCCATTCCCGCATTACACGTATTCCACTCCGGCACTGATACACAGCCTAGAAACATGAAGGGAGAAATAGGGTGGATTTAAAGACACCCAGGATGACCCGGCTAAAAACACCGTAGGCAAGTAGAGAAAAGCGCGGAATGCTTACCGGAAGAGATTTATCTCTATTTACATCTTTTGAGTATTGCCTTATGTCATCATTATTAACACTGGCCCCTTGAGGAACCCATTGTAAGGGGGAAACGCGTCGGGGTTTTTTCTTGCATATCCAGAAGCATTGTGGTATTTTTATTTGAGGCAGTTTGACCATATCTAGGTCCCCCTACACCGTGATAGTATATAGGGTGTAATAGGGTCAGTAGGCTTAGGTACGGGGACGGAGTAATCCCACCTTTAGGGGTTGACTCCGGGCATAGGATAGGTGAGGGCCCCTACAGGGTTTTCTATAGGGTTAGTGGCATATCTGTGTTTTTTGACTACTCCCTGCTGCTTTCAGCTTTTGCCCAGTATCCCCGATCATCTCCCTGCACCACGCCTCATATACCTGTAGATGTTGCACATTTTGACATTTTTTCTGGATATTTTTGATATCTTACTATATATAGAGATGGCCCGAACTATTCGCCGGCGAACAGTTCCCGGCGAACATAGCTTGTTCGTGTTCGCCTCTGCCGGGCGAACATATGCGATGTTCGGTCCGCCCCCTATACATCATCATTGAGCAAACTTTGACCCTGTACCTCACAGTCAGCAGACACATTCCAGCCAATCAGCAGCATACCCTCCCTCCCAGACCCTCCCACCTCCTGCACAGCATCCATTTTAGATTCATTCTGAAGCTGCAGTCTTAGTGAGAGGAAGGAGAGTGTAGTTGCTGCTGATTTAATTGGGAAATCGATAGCTAGGCTAGTGAATTCAGTGTCCACTCCAGTCCTGAAAGACTCATTTGATCTCTGCTGTAAGGACAGCGTCCTGACAGCACCCCAAAAAGCCCTTATTAGGGCTGCAACATTAGTCTGCTTTTTATTTCCTTTATATACATATTGCAGTTGCCTGGCCTGCCTGTGTGTGAGGAGCTGCAGGCCCACAGACTGTAGTGTGCCCACTGCCAGTGCCCACCCCTGTCATCCCGTGTGGTACAGGACTTTGCATCAAAAAAGGCATTTAATTTTTACACTTTAATCTAAGGTTAGTTGCCTGCCAGTGTGTGTCAGGCTGACTTCCAGTGACTGTAGTGTGCCCACTGCCAGTGCCTACCACTCATACCGGCTGGCAGAGGACTTTGCATCAAAAAAGGCATTTAATTCTTACACTTTAGTGTAATTTCAGCTGCTTGCCTGCTGCTAGTGTGTGTCAGGCCGACTTCCACTGACTGCAGTGTGCCCACTGCCAGTGCCCATCCCTGTCATCCCATGTGGCACAGGACTTTGCATCAAAAAAGTCATTTAATTTTTACACTTTAATCTAAGTTTAGTTGCCTGCCAGTGTGTGTCAGGCTGACTTCCAGTGACTGTAGTGTGCCCACTGCCAGTGCCCACCCCTGTCATCCCATGTGGCACAGGACTTTGCATCAAAAAAGGCATTTAATTTTTACACTTTAATCTAAGTTTAGTTGCCTGCCAGTGTGTGTCAGGCTGACTTCCAGTGACTGTAGTGTGCCCACTGCCAGTGCCTACCACTCATACCGGCTGGCAGAGGACTTTGCATCAAAAAAGGCATTTCATTTTTACACTTTAGTGTAATTTCAGCTGCTTGCCTGCTGCTAGTGTGTGTCAGGCCGACTTCCACTGACTGTAGTGTGCCCACTGCCAGTGCCCATCCCTGTCATCCCATGTGGCACAGGACTTTGCATCAAAAAAAGGCATTTAATTTTTACACTTTAATCTAAGGTTAGTTGCCTGCCAGTGTGTGTCAGGCTGACTTCCAGTGACTGTAGTGTGCCCACTGCCAGTGCCTACCACTCATACCGGCTGGCAGAGGACTTTGCATCAAAAAAGGCATTTAATTCTTACACTTTAGTGTAATTTCAGCTGCTTGCCTGCTGCTAGTGTGTGTCAGGCCGACTTCCACTGACTGCAGTGTGCTCACTGCCAGTGCCCATCCCTGTCATCCCATGTGGCACAGGACTTTGCATCAAAAAAGTCATTTAATTTTTACACTTTAATCTAAGTTTAGTTGCCTGCCAGTGTGTGTCAGGCTGACTTCCAGTGACTGTAGTGTGCCCACTGCCAGTGCCCACCCCTGTCATCCCATGTGGCACAGGACTTTGCATCAAAAAAAGGCATTTCATTTTACACTTTAATCTAAGTTTAGTTGCCTGCCAGTGTGTGTCAGGCTGACTTCCAGTGACTGTAGTGTGCCCACTGCCAGTGCCTACCACTCATACCGGCTGGCAGAGGACTTTGCATCAAAAAGGCATTTCATTTTTACACTTTAGTGTAATTTCAGCTGCTTGCCTGCTGCTAGTGTGTGTCAGGCCGACTTCCACTGACTGTAGTGTGCCCACTGCCAGTGCCCACCCCTGTCATCCCGTGTGGCACAGGACTTTGCATCAAAAAAGGCATTTAATTTTTACACTTTAATCTAAGGTTAGTTGCCTGCCAGTGTGTGTCAGGCTGACTTCCAGTGACTGTAGTGTGCCCACTGCCAGTGCCTACCACTCATACCGGCTGGCAGAGGACTTTGCATCAAAATAGGCATTTCATTTTTACACTTTAATCTAAGGTTAGTTGCCTGCCAGTGTGTGTCAGGCTGACTTCCAGTGACTGTAGTGTGCCCACTGCCAGTGCCTACCACTCATACCGGGTGGCACAGGATTTTGCATAAAAAAAGGCATTTAATTTTTACATATTAGTCTAATTTCAGTTGCTTGCCTGCTGCCAGTGCGTGTCAGGCCCACTTCCACTGACTGTAGTGTGCCCACTGCCAGTGCCAACCACTGATACCGGGTGGCACAGTAGCTTGCCGATAAATAAGGCATTTCATTTTTACACATTAGTCTAATTTCAGTTGCTTGCCTCCTGCCAGTGTGTGTCAGGCCCACCTCCACAGACTGTAGTGTGCCCACTGCCAGTGCCAACCACTGATACCGGGTGGCACAGTAGCTTGCCGATAAATTAGGCATTTCATTTTTACACATTAGTCTAATTTCAGTTGCTTGCCTCCTGCCAGTGTGTGTCAGGCCCACCTCCACAGACTGTAGTGTGCCCACTGCCAGTGCCAACCACTGATACCGGGTGGCACAGTAGCTTGCTGATAAATATGGCATTTCATTTTTACACATTAGTCTAATTTCAGTTGCTTGCCTCCTGCCAGTGTGTGTCAGGCCCACCTCCACAGACTGTAGTGTGCCCACTGCCAGTGCCAACCACTGATACCGGGTGGCACAGTAGCTTGACGATAAATAAGGCATTTCATTTTTACACATTAGTCTAATTTCAGTTGCTTGCCTGCTGCCAGTGTGTGTCAGGCCCACTTCCACAGACTGTAGTGTGCCCACTGCCAGTGCCCACCACTGATACAGGGTGGCACAGTACCACTTATCGAAAAAATGACAGGCAGAGGCAGGCCACCCCGCAGGGGCCGTCGTGGTCGTGGTGCTGTGATTTCCACTGTCCCTGGAATAATGCCTAGTGTTCAGAGGCCATGTACCCTGAACCCGAAAAATTCTGAGGACGTAGTTGACTGGCTTAGACAGGACACCCAATCTTCAACAGCTTCCGCTAAGAACCTTGACGCATCATCTTCCTCCAGCTCAGCTTTGGTCACCTGCTCTCAAGTTACCACGCACCCGCCCGCCGCTGATAGGAATAGTACTAGTTAAGACACCACTCATATAGGGTGTCACAGCACATTGCTCTGTGCACGCGCAGTGCCCCAATTTGGGAGTATGAGGACCGACCAAGCTGCTTTTTCCATCTCCCGGTTCCTGAAATCAATTCAGTTTGGTGTATGAGAGTTTGGTCTGTCATTGTGAAGGCAGTCGAAGGTACCCGGCCTAAATTTTTTTCACAAAGGCAATCCCTGATATGGGATGTAACAGGGATTAAACTGATGAGAATAGTACTACAGAAAATACCACTCATATCGAGTGTGACAGTAAATTGCACGGCGCAGAAGCAGTGACCGTGGATTAAAACAAAGGGGAGGGAGCCAGCGTTTTTAACCATCTCCCGTTCGAAAAATCAATTCAATTGACCTTTCGGGACCCTTGGTGTTGTACGTGGCTGGGTGGAGGAAGAAACCTTCAATGACATCACCGGGACGTGGCTAGCTTGGTATCCAACCTTGTGCAAATGGGGAGTTTGCGGTTGTGCAAATGGACTGTTTGCGGTGCATTAAAGAGGAGTTTGGTCTGTCAATGTCTGAGAATCGGGCGTAACCCTTACACTACCTGATCGATACAACATCATACCTGATCGTATACACACACTGGATGTTTTAAAGCATGTTATTCCAAACAATTTAGGAATGTTACGTGATTTATGCCCTTTATGGATTAAAACCCGACTCTGCGTCCACTACGTAATTTTCCATGGGAGTTTTGCCATGGATCCCCCTCCGGCATGCCACAGTCCAGGTGTTAGTCCCCTTGAAACAACTTTTCCATCACTATTGTGGCCAGAAAGAGTCCCTTTGGTTTTTAAAATTCGCCTGTCTATTGAAGTCTATGGCGGTTCGCCCGGTTCGCCTGTTCGCGAACATTTGCGGAAGTTCGCGTTCGCTGTTCGCGAACTGAAAATTTTATGTTCGCGACATCACTAACTATATATCCTATCCTACTCATTAATCGATTGTGTCATCTAGATTAGTAACACTATCTAGCTTGTGAGCGGTAGCGTTGACAGGAGGACAGGATCGTGTAGTCTTCTCTGTTGTGGTTATTGTTTCCTGGGCTTTTGTTCCAGGTTTTAATATATTATAAATGAATATAAAGTTTTAGGTGTCCTTTACTACACTGTCATATTCTTTCTAGAACTTATGGGACCCACATTATCCATTTGATGATCAATATTTAGTTTATACTGTATATTGAGCCACATATTAAATTCTGTATCAGTAACATATCTAAGAACTTTATAGTATATGTTATACTGTTGCAGTTTTGCTTCAACCTTACTATTTCTCTTAAATAAAATAAATTAGTACTGTGTGCCAATAACCTAAAAAATCATATATTACATGACTATTAAAACATTAATCATTACTGTAATTTATTCCATGAAAGAGTACCTTCAGAACAAAAAAAAATTGCAGAGCATTATAAAATACTATTATATAGCAAATTTGCAGAGCCTTTCTGTTCAAAGCTCAGTTGTTTGTGCTTCAGACTAGATACAGTGAAGCTGCAGCCCAGTCCCTAATCATTGTTTCTATAAGCCTACAGTACTTGATAGCATTTTCTTCTCCCCACCCTCCTATTTGATACTGCAGAGAGAGAGATTGCCTGCTTCAATCACTGTCAATGTTGCTGTAAACACTGGACATTATTAGCTAGCAAGATACATAGACCATTCCCTGTTTAAGATATTTAAGTCATTCTTCATTTATTTACCCATTTCATTTTTAGCAGGGTGAAAGTAAATGACTGCAGTAATTCAGGCCTGAATGGAATCTTCCATATACTGAAATAAATGGAATGTGCGGTCTGCGAGTGAATAAGGCTAATAAACAGCACAGATAACTTTTTTATTCTCAATGAACTTACACACCAAGGAAGGCATCCTTAGAGGTTTTTTAACTGAATCACTGCACTGTAGGTATGCTTTAAAGGGAATCTGTCACCAATTTTTATGGTGCCCCAACTAAGGGCAGCATAAACTAGTGACAAATGCTGTTAGCAAAATGCTGGGTCATCTGACACTAATTTCCGTTACCCTCACTTAAAGGAAATGTGTCACCAAAATTTTTTTCTGCCAGTTGAAACCAGATAGTAACACTAGGGATGAGCGAATGGAATTCCACAAAGTGGAATTTGATCCGAATTTCAGAATAAATTTGATTCGCCTCAAAGCCGAATTTCCTCGTGCTTCATGTTAGTGAATCGATTTAACCTGAAATAGTGTAAAAAACAAAAAAAAATCATACTTACCTCCTCCATTTGCTCGTGATGGGCCGCCAGTCTCCACCCACTACTTACAAAAAAATGTGCTTTGTGACAAAGTTATTCGTCATGAAGCAAATTGTTTTGTAAAATTCAGCGAAACAACTGAATCGAACTTTTCATAAGTTCGCTCATCTCTAAGTAACATATACATTTTTCTCATCTATTTTTATTTTCTGATTATAGACTTTTTTATTCCATTTCCTGAACATGATTATGGGGGTGGTCATCTTGCCTGAGCTTTTCTTAACAGCATTTAGAGAGGATTAAGAAAATTGCTTTACGGCAGCCCCATGGGCGATAGACACAATGGTCAGGAGAGGACCTCATTGACTTCTATAGGAGAGTTTTGTAGGCATGCTCTGTGACCTGTGCAGAGGTCTTTGTACAAGGAAAGAATAGATAAGCTCTGATAGTCACCTATTGTGAATAGTGGATCCTGTCTTATTGCTCATTCTAATCTTGCCTACAATTATATCACCTCTGTGTATAGCTAAGCAGGTAACTGCAGTAAAGTGAGTTGTACAGATTAAGAAGTGACACCTATTAATAGGCTTAGTGGCCTTTGTAAAAACTGCAGGATTTTATGGTTTTTGCTTAAATATAGATATTGACATGAAAAATTTTAAATAACACCACCAAAAATGTTTAAAAATATGTTTAAGAGTACTTTCGCACTAGCGTTAGAAGAATCCGGCAGGCAGTTCCGTTGCCGGAACTGCCTGCCAGGTCCGAAAATCCGTTTGCAAACAGATATCTTTTTTTTCCTGATCCAGATCAGGTAGACTTTTGCATTGAAATACGGGATCTGTTTTTCCGGTATCATCCAGAAATCTGGATCCGGTATTTAATTTTTTCAAAGCTAGAAAGAACTGCGCATGCACAGACTGGAAAACTGGATCCGGCGATGCGCCAATTTCCGGAACACTTGGTACTGGATCCGGTATTAATACATTTAAATTCAGTGCTGTAGTGTTCCGGGATTTTGACCGGAAAAAATACCGCAGCATGCTGCGGTATTTTGTCCGGTCAAATACTATACAAGGGACGGAACGGAAGATATCCTGATGCATACTGAATGGATTGCTTTCTATTCAGAATGCATTAGGACAAAACTGATGCTGTTTTTTTCCGGTATTGAGACCCTTTACCGGATTTCAATACTGGAAAAGAATAACGCTAGTGTGAAAGTACCCTAACATAAAAGCATGGTGTAAACAATAGGTCATTTTCTGATGACACATTCCCTTTAAGACTATAAAAGTAGCAACAAATTACAGCTAATTCATAAATTTGTTATCATTCTAAAGATCTCAATTTGTACTTCAGACATGCGATTCTCATGTATATTAAGCTACGAATAATCCATGACACCAACTCCTTGACATGAAATACGCTAGTAACAAAGGAAAATTAGCAATGTCACAGTGATGACTATTGTTGATTATTTGGGGATCACTGTTTTCAGATGCTCCAAATATTTGCTTTGTCAGGCATTACAGCTGCCCACTATGTCCTGAATTACATACCATCAGATAGCAACAATGGCAAGCCATGGTATTGGTACATGTGGAATCAAATTCATAGGGTCTTCTCATATTTTATATGATAATTTTATTATACTACTAAATTATCCTATTGTAACTTCCCCTCTATTCTCTGTATAATGTATAATTTATTGTATATCAGTTTTAGAAGAACACTTTAAGGCATATTGACTGTTTGCTTCTATCTTAAAATGTATTATCCAGTATTTATAAAGTTCAAAGAAGAACACAGAATTAACTTTTAATTGAGATGAACTATCAAAATTGGAAATTAGTGATTTTAAATGTTTTTTGCCTATGATAAAATTATTATGAGCATCTGTTGGAACTGTAGAACGGCTGCCCTCAGGCATAAGCAGCTAATTTATACACTAAAATAGTCAAATTTCACATAGGTATAAATAAATTAAAAATGTAAGTATTTGGAAAGTTATGTTATTTATGGTTTATTCATTTCAGCAAGCAAATAAGTACTGTACATGGAATGCAAATCTTTCTGCTAAAGTACAAACACAGCGCTGCCTTCAAGACCAAGTTTTGGTTTTAGGAGAAAATTCTCCTTCTGTAGATACATAAGGAAGACTTCATTTTCCCTAGGATAAGATTCAGTAATATGTTTTTTTTGCCCCTTTCTATGTTCCTTAGGCTACTTTCACATCAAAGTTTTGGCATTACGGTTTTCAGATCTGGCAGAGGATCTCAAAACCGTGCCAAATCAGTTCTGTTTAGGGTCACTGTGTTGTGAATAGGGTGTGCTCTATTTAGGATGCATCAATATGCATTTTGTTCAGGTAGCATTCCGTTTTCCTGCGGTTTGATGCCTGGTCAACAAAAAGGAACAAAACAGATCTGTCACTAAAAATAATGTACCATATTTTTTGCCCCATAAGACGCATTTTTCCCCCCAAAAGTGGGGGGAAAATGCCCCTGCATCCTATGGGGCGAATACTAATCAAGCGCTCAAGTTAAGTTTTATTTTATTTTATTTGGGGGCTGATGGAGGCACTGGGGGCTGAAGAGAGCCTGCTGGGGGGCTGATGGAGCCTGCTGGGGGGCTGATGCAGGCTGCTGAAAGTTAAAGAGAGGCTGCTGAGGGTTAAAGAGAGGTTGCTGGGGGCTAAATAGAGGCTGCTGGTGGTTAAAGAGAGGCATATGGGGGCTAAGGAGGGCATTGGGGTCTGACTGGGGGTCTGATCTGAGGTCTTATTGGGGTTTTATTAACATTGGGGGTCTGATTGGTGGACTGAGCTGTGGTGTAATGAAAATATATTTTTCTTATTGTCCCCTTCTAAAACCTATGTGCGT